>PVJL010004863.1:0-120100 GCA_004026885.1 Lyroderma lyra
GGATGTGGGTCAAGTGCAGAGACATTCTAGGGACCCACCCCGATGCCACCTTCCTTCCACCAGCCACGTCATTTCTACAGGCGCTTTAGGAAGTCCTACTGTGTGCAATGTTCCGTAAGGTGTGTGGGGAAACAAGAATGAAAAAGGCAGATGTTGATTCCAAGAATCTCGGGGACAGACAGACACAGCTGGAACACCAGGCAGATGAGGGGAAAGGACAGCGTGCCAGGTTTCACCAACGAATGCTGGACAAGGGGCGGGGAATTCAGAGAAGGACAAGGACACGGCTGGAAGAGGCTATTTGTGCTGGACTTAAAAAGCTCCTGTCTTCTGGGACCCCGTCATCCACACAGCTATTCTGAGTCCCTACCCTTCTCCCCCACCCCCACGCACGATGTCTTCAGGGCACCTCACACATGCCCACAGCTCCCATCACCACCTTCAGCCTGAGCAGGGCCCGGCTCCGGACACCAGCGCAACGGAGACTCATCACTGAGCCCAGCCCTTGGTGGCGGCCAACACGGGGAGGACAATGAGGGCATCTGGAAATACCAAGAGGACAAACGTGGGGCCAGCACGGAACAATCCAGTTCCCTGCTTCCAAAACGGAGAGACGATGGCACATCGGCTGAAGAGGTCTGCGAGATCTGAGAGAGGAAGGGGCGAAGGAAGCTTAGCCGAGAGGAGAGTGAACCAGGGACGTGTCACCAGTCACCAGGGACAGCGTGGCAGGGTCGAGCAAAGACAGGCGGAAGGCTGAGTGAGGGTGAGAGAGGGCAGCAGAGTGCAAGTGTGCGAGGAAGCAGGCTGGAGAGCAGGAGGCACACGGGTGACGGAGCGCACCACGGTGACGACACTGAGAGGAAATCAACCGGGTAGAGGCGAGACAATGACAAAATGCATGTTTTTTGTTCCTCGTAAAAATGCCACATGCCACAGACAGGAAGGGTGGCAAGACAGAGCACTGAGAGGTGAAAGGCAAAGCAGTGAGAGTCCCAGGACAAGGTCCCAGAGCACAGAGATGACGGGCCTTTCTTGATGAGGCTGACAATGCTATGAGCTCAAAGGTACGAATCCAGGCCTGTCAGCCAGGGTTCTACAAGGGTCACCCCTTCCTGCCCTCATCTGTATGCCCAGGTGGGCTCACTAACAGTGAGGAAATCATCTCAAGGTAGAGAAAGAAAGGACACCTGCCACCACTCAGAAAGTTGGCGCTCAGATGGCAGTTGAATGCCTGAATGGATGAATAAATCAAGCCCACAAGCTCAGAGGGGTAGGCCTGAGTCCATCAGTCAGTTCCTGGTCCAGGACTCTTGGGCGTAAAGCAACTCTTCCATTTTTAATGCACCCCTCATTCCTGAAGACCACAGTCCTGCAAACCCACAGAAACGCGATGAACTGTTTACAACCTGCGACACCCTCAGCAGCTCAACATGACAACATTAATTTAATGAACCTTAAACACACGTGAACTTTTTAACACGTTCCAAGTTATTTGCACTGCGAAATGCCTGCCTAAAGACGGCCTGCCGAGGGGAGGCTCAGGCTGAGATGACACACATCTTTCAACTGTTAATTTGCATTTCAAACTTTGAGCTTCAATACGAAGAAGTTCGCTTGTCTCTTCGGGAATCAAGGAATCAAGAGAGATTGACTGATTTTTTTTGACCCATCCATCCATCAAGACTCGTACGTCGGCTAGGCCTTCAGAATGCAGAGACAATCCCTAGTTAGCAAGACAGACACAGACGCAAATACGATGCAGTGTGATAAGTACAATAAGGAAATAAATGACAAAAGGCTGGGGGACGCGGGGGCAGGGGGGAATGGTTTGCTGAAGGAAAGTAGGAAGGCCACCATGTGCGCAGAGAGCGTGTGCACCAGTTTCCCAGCGCTGCCATAACAGAATTACCATCAACTGGGGGGCTTAAACAACACAAGTTTATCCTTTCACAACGTGGAGGCCTGACGTCCACGATCGAGAGGTCAGTAGGGGTGGTTCCTTCTGAGGGCCGGGAGGGAGCATCTGTCACAGGCCTGTCTCCCAGCTTCGGGTGGCCTCAGGCATTCCTTGGCTTGTCGATGGCATTGTCCCCGTGCCTTCACATCATCTTCCCTGTGTGTGTGTGTCCAAATGCCCCTTTATTTATATATATAGACACTAATCAGACTGGATTAGGCCTACCTACCCTAATGGCCTCATCTTCACTTAACTGCAAAGACCTGTTTCCAAATAAGGTCCCTACAGGTTAGAACTACACATCTTTTTTGAGGGGACACAATTCAACCCATAGCACGGTGGAAAGCTGGATGGATCTCAAAAGACAAGCGTGATCTCGCCGACAAATGGTTTCTACCAAACTCTTCTCCAGTCGGCAGGAGAGAGCACCGGCCAGGGTCAGGGGGGCGGAGCAGTGGGAGGCCCCACGGCCAGCGAGCAGGCTGGGGAGGCAGCTCAGGGTGTGGGGGTGGGACCGGGTCACTACAGGCTGCGTGGTGACCCTTCGACACTGATTCTACCCTGTGAGCAATGAGAAACCAAGGCAGGGTTTTAGGGAGGGCACGAAACCATGAGTCCCGGGCTTTGAAACGCTGCTGGGCATTTATTTGCAAGATATGCTCCTTCTGTCCTTGAGTTTCCCTTTGTCCTGAGAAGTGGCATGGAAGGCCCACTCACCCCTCACGTTGCCGGGAGGCAGCGCTCACGTTTGGGTTCACGCTCTCCTTTTCTAACCACGGTCCCCTCCACTCCGGTGCATGACTGACCTGCAGCCCAAGTGCCAAGGCAGCACCCTGACCTCTCTCTCTTGTGTTCAGACAAGGAGACTGGTGGGGACACCCCCTCACAGTCATGGGGTCGGGCACAGACAGGAAAAGAAACATCACTGTGCCTCCTCTTGCTACCATGTCAGCCCTCCTGTTTCCTAGAAACAGATGCTATCCAAGTCAGAAGGACCCCGTAGGGCCTCCAAACTGCGTCCCCCGGAACGATGAGGGCATCTCAGGGGACACAATGTGGGGTGAGGGCAAGAGAAAGAACAAATGAGGGAATCCGAGAGCCTGGTCTCGCCTTCCCTTGAGCTGTTCCCTTTTATTTATTTTTTAAATACAGGAGGCCTTCCGTTAACCGGCACCCATGGGGACTGGCGGAGGCCGTACGTTTAAGCGCACTCCCCGTTACCCGGAATGCATGCTACCGTGCTTAAGATTTTGCCGGCTGCTTGAGCTCCGGTTAGCTGGGAGTCTACTGAGATACAATTCACATACCATGAAATGTGCCCCTTTAAAATATACAAATCAGTCGTTTTCAGTACACGAGAGTTGTGCAACCATCACCACTGCTTAATTCTAGAACAAGTTCATTACCCCAAAAAGAAACCCCTGTATCCATTCACTCCCCACGTCCCTTCCCCCAACCCGTGGAAATCACTCCACTACTTGCTGTGTCTCATGGACTGGCCTGCTTTGACATTTCACATGAATGGAATTATCCATTATATGGCCTCTGCACCTGGGTTTTTTCACTAAATGTTTTCACGGTTCGATCACGTTAATAGCACGTACCAAACACTTCGTACCCTCTGATGTCTGAATAACATTCTTTTGTGTGGCTATATCACGTTTGGCATATCCACTCATCAATTCACACACATCTGGGTCGTGTCCACGTCCGAATGGTTACGAGAAAGCTCAGAACATCTGTGGACAAGTCATCGATGACCTGTTCTCACTGCTGCGGGCACACATGTCAGAGGAGTGTACTGCTGGGTCATACATAGTTTTTCCCTTAGCTCCTTGAGGAAGCACCAACCTCTTTTCTAGCGTGTGTGCCACGTGCAGCTGCCCCCTAGGCATGCACGAGGGCCCCCATTTCTCCACGGCCTCTCCAACACCCCTTATTGTCTATCGTTTTGCCAATCCCCACCCCAGTAGGTGCAGTGATATCCCCTGAGGCTCCGATTGGCATTCCCCAATGACTAATGATGTTGACCAGCTTTTTACGTGCTTACTAGCTATTTGTCTATATTCTTTAGAGAAATGTCAATTTAAGTCCTTTGTCCATTTTTTTCTTTAAATTGGGCTGTCTTGCCATTATTGAGCTATAAGAGTTCTTTATCTTCTCAAAATCCAAGTCTCTTACAGATACATGGCTGCAAATATTCTCTCCTATGTTTTAGGTTGTCTTTTCACTTTCTTAATGGTATCCTTTGACACACAAAAGCTTTAAATTCTGATGAAGTTCAATTTATCTTTTTTTTTCATTTTTTTGTTTGTGCTTTCGGTGTCATATCTAAGAAACCTCTGCCTAATCCAAAGTCACAAAGATTTACTCCTATGTTTCCCTCTAAGAGCCTGATGGCTTTAGCTCTTATGTTTCTTTGAGACCAATAATTCACTTTGAGTTGATTTTCATATTTCTCCTTTCAAGAGGATGACAACCTACATAAAATTGGTTTAACTCTCCCCACACTGGGCTACTTTACAGACTCTGGAAGAGTCATTTGCCCATGGCCACACAATACGATCCAAGCATCGCTGGACTCAGGTTCAAGTTCTTTGCCTCAATGTCCCCAGATGACTCTGGCTTCCCTACCAGCCCATGGACGCTGCAGAGGCCAAACTTCCCCAAATGCACCAAACTGCCCATGTCAGGTCAGAGGGGATCCCCCTCCCTTCTTCACAGCAGGCTGTGGCAGCCCCTGCAGACACTCTGATTCGGATCTGCAGTGGCCAGAAATGACCCTGGCTGCTTCGAACGGACTCGCCCACGTGCATCATCTGGTTCCTATTGGTCCTGGAATGCTTCCTAATTCCTCTGAGGTCCTGCACCCACCCCCACCACTTGCCTCCAGGTATTAGGGGAGAAAAGCATCTTTCTCAAACCCCCCATCCTCGTGTTGACTTCTACTTTCTTATTCACTCAGTTGACTTCATTGCACCCTGTATTTGGCCCAGGGGACACAGCACTGAGTAAGTGATGTAACCCTGCCCTAGAGGAGCTGTCGCCTCACTGGGGGAGACACACACTGAGTCCTGGTACGTGGATCACCTTCCCAACATTTAATAACGTAATGGCTAATGTTAATTACTGCATGCCTGGCCCTGTTCTTTGCACTCGAAGTATTTCATTTAACCCCTTGGCTGTAGGAGGTGGTGATATCACTACCCCACGTTACAGAACATATTAAGCACCAACTCTGCACAGAGCCCTCTATCAAAGAGACAGCGGGAGCAGAAGACGATGCACTAGGGACAGCTTCTAGTACAAGGGACCACGGTGGGGCTTGGGCAGTGGAATTTTCCTCAGGGGGAAAAAGCGGAGCGTGGGGCAAAAATAAAAATATCTGCCACGCTAGAGAAAACGTGCGCTGAGTGACAGGGCTACACTGGAGGGAGATGGGGCCAGGCAAAGGGAACACAGATGGCCTCTGTCAGAATTCATACTCCCGGGCCACAGCCTGGGGAGCCAGCACAGCACGCGGGGAAGGGCCACGTACCAACTCGCCTTGTCTGCTAACGTAGTTATTACATACTCTGAGCCTCTGAGACAATCGTGGGGTGGGGGGAGGCTGCCGACTCAAAGGAAACCAGCATTAATGAGACGCAGGGCTGGGGAGCTGGAGATGAGGTGGTTTGATACCTTACAATAAATACTTGTATTTCAGGTCATTGAATTTGCTTCTTAGTGCTAATGTCATTTTCTGCTAATTTAATGTCCTGGGAATCCCTCTGAGTGAGCAGATTGCTGGTGGATTGCAAATCAAGCCCATTCTCAGAAAAAAGAACCATTTTCCCAACCCAGGTGTGCTCCAAGGCTGCAAAAAGGCTAATTCCACTGAGCAGAGGGAGTTAAATATAATAGAAGCCAGGGGAGGTCCAGGTCTGAAGGCTGCTCGCTGGGCAGAGGGGGCAGTGCTTACTGGAGATTGTACATCCTAGAGGCAAACTAACAGGCCTGTGGCCAGCAGCAGAGCTCAGGGCCTGGGCTGACTCCGCGGGGAGGGGAGGAGGGAGAGAAATGGGGCAGAGGGGACCGTGCTCACCTGGCCATCTCTGCTTCCAAAAGCAGCACAGAAGCACCCCTCTGCTCTAGGTGGTAGTAGAGGCTTCTCGGTCACCCTGGACCAGTCCCCATGTATGCCTGCTGTCCCGGCCTAATCATCTATAGCCTCCTCCTTCATTCTTTAAAACATTCTCGCTTGCACAATAAATTCTATGGTCCCCCTCGGTGGACAGAGACAGGAGGAGTCAAGAAAACTCAGATGGAACTGGGTTCCCTCCCTGCTGGGCCTGCAACCTCCTTAACTGCCCAGGGCTCAGTTTCCACATCTGCAAAACAGAGTAACAATATGCCTCTGGGAAGGTTGCTTGTGCGGATTCGATGAGACAACGTGTGTCATTTACTGCACCAGCACGGTGGCTGGCACACAACAGGATCTCAAGGCGCGGTGCGCTGCTATCGGCAGAAGGTTCACACAGCACACACCCTGGGATGCTAAGCTCCTCCTATCCATCCTCGTGCTCTGACTGAGCCTCAGCCTCCCCGCCTCCCGCCCGCGGCTCGCAGCCGATGGGACGAAGGCACCCGGGCACCCGTGTGCTTCTCCCAGGGCGGCGCTGACTTCACGCACCAGAGACCCCACAGCTTCCCGCCGTGGTGCTGCCCTGTTCTAACTTCCCTGGCAGCAGTGAGAACAGCGAAGGTGGGAGCTCCCCTTCGCCCCATCTCCTGACAGTGGTCTTCCATTACACTGTGTGATGCGCGGATGCAGGGAGGCAGAGAAGTGACTCCCTGAAATATATCTGCAGAAGCAGATGACAGAGCTTCCCACAGAGGCTGGCGCAGCCCCCGAGCTCAGTGGAGGCAGCAGGGGAGGGGAGGGAAGAGCAGAAAACATTTCAGCTCCTCCCTGGGCCTGATGAAGATTAATATCTCCTCCCTGACTAGATGAGGCAGCTTAATCGCTGCTATTAATACAGAATCACTGAGGACCCAAGAAGGGGGCGTGGAGGGAGGTGGGGGATGGGATGAGAACGCCCCACGAATACTGTTCCCAAGTGGTAAGCGACACCCTGCATGTACAAAGACAGGAGGCCTGCGGACGCGAAGGCTACCGCAGAGGCCTGCCAGCTGAGGCGGAGGTCCTTGGAGCTTTGCCTGCCAAGACCACCTGACCTGCCTGGTCAACGTGCGCACGGCACAGACCGCATCGCTATCACGGGATAATCTCAGCAGACAGACTGACCAGCCCATCTCAGGATCCCAGCCAGCTCGGCGGACAGACTGACCAGCCCATCTCAGGATCCCAGCCAGCTTGGTGGAAACTGACCAGACCATCTCAGGATCCCAGCCAGTGGCAGCTCAGGGGTGGCCCTGCCGCTCCATTCTTCATCACCTGCTGTTCGTTAGGCTTCACGACTCAGCCCCCCAGTACAATGTGCACTGTGTCCTCATGACACCAGCAACACGCTGTGACTTGTGTATCCCGATGCCATCCCCAGGTCCAGGGAAACACCTCCGTCCACTGTTCCCCAGGGATCGGTACAGAGCTCAGTACAGAAGAATGACTGTATTTTGCCGTGTGTGATGCGCACTATTTTGCTCAAATTTTTGGTGGAAAAATAAGGATGCGCATAATACATGGGTAGTGCTAATTTCCTATCTATATGAATATTTTTACTTCTTCCATTTACGCTTATGAGTTATTTAGGGGTGCTTTTCTTGGGGGGGGTAGTTCCCTGCCTGGGAATCGAACCCAGGCTTTGGGGTGAGAGCACCGAAGCCTTAGCCACTACACCACCAGGGAACCCCTTACGCTTATGAGTTAAAAGTGTAACCCTAGAATTCAGGAACGATATCCGTATGTAAAATAATACCCTGGAATATGATCATCGGGCTTTTTATATTAAAAAAATTTTATACGTATCTTATACCTCGTATCTGTTCTTGTGTTTTGTAATTACTTGTTAAATAAAATTTCTTATACCATAATATGTTTGAAAAATGCTAAAATTCCTTTATAATATAAAAAACAAGTACCTAAGTATAAGACAAATAAAAATTTGAATTAAAAAATTAAAACAAAAGATTTATTTCCCCCTGAAAGTTTGGGCCAAAAAGCATTACACATGGGAGTTGCACAATACGCGGCCAAATATGGAAGTTCTTCATTCAGGGAAGTGCCTCATTGAATTTTCCAAAAATTCTACTTTGCTGGTTTTGCTTTTGCATTGTTCCTTTTGCCCAGAATATAGTTCTCTTCTCCACAACCCGTCCTCACCGCGAACACCTGCAGTGCCCACGCGGGTCAGTTCCCACTGATGCCCGATTCCACGTGACAGCGCCCACCAGCTGATATTTTGCTCGTCTGCTGTCTTTCTAGCCGTTTCTCCCCGTGAGTTTCTTGAGACCCGAGACTGTGTCATTCACCTCTACCCTCCCAGTGCCCGAGCACCGCTTTTAATGGGTTTAGGACACCATGACTGGACGACAGGGAAGGAAGCAGGAGCCAAGGGGAGGCACGTGGCCCTGGGCACCTGCGCTTGTGAGACCGCAGGGTAGGGCGCCAGGAGCCTCCCCTTCTTCCTTCCGGTTGTGATGTTCACCCTGGGACCTGAGGCATTCACCTCCGTGTGAATTAGATCGGGCCTACTTTCCCCTTATCTGCGGGCGGTGGCTCTCCCTCCTGCCCGTCAGGGAGATGGGCGTCAGCTGTGACCCAGTGAGCGGAAGCACGTGGGACCAGGGCGCGGCCCAGCCGTTTAGGAAGCAGCCGTTCCCGAGCCTTCGGCAGCAGCTCAGCGCGGCAGCTCCTCCCGGTCAGGGAGACCGGCTGCGGAGGGTGCGGGGTTCACCCCGTAGCAAGCGGCTGCTCCAGAGGGGGACGTCCTGGACATATGACACCCGTGTCACAGAGGCACAGGATCGTCATTTCTGAACTGCTTGCGGGGTGCACCCACATTTTGTCACTCCTGACGCCCGAGCTCACTGCGTGTGCCATTCTTGTCACCCCCAATGTCGCCTGGCATGAGTGGTTGGGGAGTCGCCACAGTAAACGTCAACAGAAAGAAATGGGGTCCCGGCATTTGACCGTGCTGAGGAGTGGCCGTGAGAACTAAGGCGTTGTAAGTTCACGCGTTTTCTTTGCTTTATTGTGACAGGGGCTCATGGGGCACGTGAACAGTGAAATAAGGGCGTTCAGTGGTCTTTTATCCAAGGAGAGCTTGTCCCAACGTGACTGATTTCCCGGGCTCGCAGGCACTCCCCCCACCGCCCAGCCCAGAGACGGAACCCGGAGGTCCGTGCGTTCAGCTGCCACAAGGTGCGCGTGAAGAGCTGTCGGAAGGTTTCAGTCTCCCCGAGGCTGGGCTGTGGGGCAGCTCTGCTGGCGGCCAGGCCACTTAACCTTTCCCCATGGCCCAACTGCATCCCTTAATAAGGATATTATGGGGTACAAGAACACAGGGAGATGAATGCAAAATGAAGTAGAATATAAAAGTTTTGAATTTTTTTCTAATAGATCAGAAATGAAGGGCTTTCCTAGCCTCTGCTTAACTGCTATCAGCATGAGCTCAAGCACGAGCCTCCGGAGGCTAAAACGTGACAGGTAGCAGCTGCAAACGGTGCCCAAGCCACCGCGCAGAGTGCGGCTGCAGGTGCCTGCGGTTCTCACCTGGGGCCAAAAGGTGTCTCCTTGAGGTCTAAGAAGTTGACCAGGCAGTTGAAATCAATCACAGTTTTATTTGGTTGTGAGACGGGTGCTGAGGTGACCTTGACTTTTCTTATACCCAGCTCTCAATTTTAAACTAATGTCGGTCATCCTGTTGGGGTGGAGAAAATGACCCCACAAGATCTGCTGGCTGAGTCTCCTGGAGAACGTCATGACAAGAGCCTTGGACCAGGGGCCAGGATACCTGCTTCCTACTAACCCCAGTAGCCATCTTGTCTGAGTTTCCTATAGTTGCTCTAACAGGTGACCACAAGTTTAGTGGCTTTAAAAAAAAAAAAAAAGATTAATCATCTTAACAGTTATGGAGGTCAGAAATCTAAAAGCAGTCTCATTGGGTTACAGCAGTAGGGTCCAATCTTTTGGCTTCCCTGGGCCACACGGGAAGAATTGTCTTGGGCTACACATAAAATACACTAACGATAGTTGATGAGCTAAAAAACAAAAACAATAAGAACAACAAAGAACAGGTCGCAAAAGATAACCTCATAATGTTTTAAGAATTTGTGTTGGGCTGCATTCAAAGCCATCCTGGGCCGCAGGCTAGACGTGCCTAGGTTAAAGCCAAGATTTCTGCAGGGCTGGGTCCTTCTGGAAGCCCCAGAGACTAACCCATCTCCTGACCAATTTTAGCTTCTAGCAGCTATCTGCTTTCCCTGGCACGAGGCCCCTTCCTCCGTCTCC
Source organism: Lyroderma lyra (assembly GCA_004026885.1). Lineage (NCBI taxonomy): Eukaryota > Metazoa > Chordata > Mammalia > Chiroptera > Megadermatidae > Lyroderma > Lyroderma lyra. The sequence continues at coordinate 10,413 of PVJL010004863.1, forward strand.
TAGGTCAGAAGTGTAGCCTCTTCAAATGACTTCTTTTGATTTTGACTTCTATCATTGCATCCCCTCCTCTGACTGTGACCTTTCTGCCTCCCTCTCCTAAGGACCCTTGTGATGAATGACATTGAGACCACCTTGGATAATCATCTCACCTCAAAATCCTTCATTTAATTGCATCTGCAATGTCGCGTTTGCCATGTAAGGTGACACATTCACAGGTAGTGGGGAATAGGACATAGACATAAGTGGGAGGTCTTTATTTGGTTCTCCACACCTCTCCCCCTTGCCCCCATCCCATCCTCCCTCACCCCCTCCATCCTGTCCTTGTCCTGGAGGGACCAAGCAAAGGAGGTGTTGTACCATCTTCATTCTTATATGGCTATCTTATCCTACTCTCAAGAGTTTTAGGTTCTCAAATTTTGATTCCATATATAAATATCCAGCAGGACTGACCACTCATGAAAAAGGTATCGTACTCCGATGTGTTGGTTAGTTCAAACAATTTTAGACCATAATACCTTGTCTCTAATAGGTACCTAAGCAGGAACCAATGGTAGGTTAAGGTTTTCTGAAAAGGCCCAGAACGGCTACTCTTTGAGAGTCCTAGTCTTCAGGTGATTTCATTTATTTATTTCAGATGTCAACAAAATGTGGGATTTCACTCAGAAAGACTGTTGATGGTTGAGTCGGTCTACTTTAACTTGAAGTAGAAGACAGCCATTTGTATAACTACTTTGGCATACTCTTTGGTGTCACCTCCTAAACTTGAACATACCCCAAGGCCCATCAGTTCTGTCCTCAGCCAAAAAGAAATGTGGATACGTTTGCACAAAAGATACGTGGAGGAATGTTCACATCAGCATTCTCTGTAATAGCGCCAAACAGGAAACGACCGAAATAGCCACTCACGGTAAAATAAACAAACAACTACTGGCATATTTATATGGTGAAGTACTACAGAGCAAGGAAAATGAGGATGTTCACAGCCAGCCAAAGGCAGACAGACACAGGAGCATATACCTAGGATTCCAATTACCTAATTACAAAAGCAGGCAAAATGAATCCAGGGTGGAGACCGGGGCAAGCACCAGGAAGACCTTATGTATTTTTTAACCTGTGTGATTACTATACAGGTGTGTTCACTTTGTGACAATTCAAGTTTTTCAGTTCATTCTGTTACTGTAAAAAAAACTGCGAATCTTGATAGTTAACTAAGTATCTACAATTGAAGCGATTTTTATGAGTTTTGCATTCTTTTCAGGTGGGAGGAATTTTATTAACCGTTGGGATTTTTGAATTCATGTTACTGTTGAACTTTGAAATTCAAATGGTTTTTAAGCATGAAACTTTTAAGATGGATGTTGGACATTTCTCTTTAACCACATTTCCTGACATGCCTAACATTTGGACATATACTCCCCCTGTGAAGGTCTGATCACTGACTTTAAGATATGAAAAAAACAAGACAAAAAATATCTGTGAAGCACAGTAAAACACGGTATGCCTGTATTCCTACCAGAACTCTAGCAGTGGCATAGCTCCAATTAATATTAAAGCAATACTATTTCTTGATATGGACACCAAGCCACATTAGATAAATGTGCCCATCTGCATTAGTCAACGAATGTGCACCATCCCAAACTGTGTGTGCCTAGAAAAGGAAGAAGACTCTTAGTATTGTACTGTTAGTACTGCACTCTAGGTACAGAAACACGGAAAGGATAGGTACTACTTAGCAAGAGGTTCTATTTATAGCTTGTTAAACAGAAAATTGGCTGCATCTGGCTTGCAGTTGTATTGGGTTTGGCCTGTCCACTGCTTTTACTGTTTTTTTGAAATTATTTGTTAAAAATCAGGAGACTACACTTTAAAATCATGATTTCTGGCTTTTGTTAAGAAAACGGAAAGGTCTAGAAAACCAGACCCTTGTGTCATCACAGCTGTCATCTGCTGGAGCTGAGTAGTAGCTGTCCCTTTGCAGAGGGCAGGGCTCCTTGCTCCAGTTTGTCACAGTTCGCATCCTTCCCCATTGGTCCCTGTGTCATCCTATGCGCGGTTTTACGCGGAGCTGAACTGAGAAGCAGCAGCCTCTGGCATTTGCTCAGTTGCTTGTTGATCCTGTCTGGCTCAGGGAGACTTTGACTGGCTTACTTTCCGCCATGTGCTGGGCTAGGGATTTTACATATATTATCTCCTTTATCCCTCCCAACGGCATCCCACTGGTCTCATTTTACAGGTGAGGAAACTGAGGCTCAGGGACGCTGAGCTCTTCTGCCAAGGTCACCCAGCCAGTAAGTAAGGGAGGCGGCATTCCAACCCAGGCCTCGCCTGGAGAGGCCCAGCACATCGCTGTCTCCCTACAACTTGCATACATAGAAACAACTGGCAGATGACATTTCAGAGTCAACTTGCTCACGTTTTAGAAAAGGCTGAGACAAATCCCGAGACAAGGGAAAAGGGGCCATCTTGGACGAGCAAGCAAACCATGTTGTGTGGCTAGCAGGAGTCTTATAAGCCAATATAAGCAGAAAATTCGATTAGCCCTATCATTTGCATTTTGTTTCTGCCAGAGACTCATGCAATTAAGAGGAGGAATGGATGTTAGGAATCATCTAGGCAGGCTTAAGCCCAAGCAGATAATAAAACTCTGAAAACGACACAAGGACATTACCTAGAGCAGGGACTGATGGTGCAGTGAACAAGGCCCTAAATGGCGGGTGACATTACTTAGATCAGTGACAACAGACAAGTTACTTAATGTCCCTGCAGGTCCGTTTTTTCTCCATGAAAAAGGGAATAGAATATGTATCTCCTACACTTGTTATAAAACCTTATGAAGTACTTGTTATAGAATGGTAGTCACTCAATAACGCTAAGTTTTCTTCTCATTTTCCTAGAATGTTAGGTCATCCTAGGAGGAACGCAAAACATCACTCACCTGGTCTAAATAAGGCCCCTCGAGGAAACTGAGGCTCAGAGAACTGACCAAACTAAGCTCACAGCCTCAGTGGGTACTGCAGTGGAAGCCCCCTTCCCCGCCCCCCAGATAGTCTGCACCACCACGTGGTTCACTGCTGGTTACCAATTTCCTCGTTGCCATTTTTAGTGAAGACACAAGATGCGTGTGGGGCTTGTTCACTTCTGTCCATCCTGTTTCCAGACATTTGCAGCACCCCCTTTAGGTGTTAGAAAGCTGTGGGGAGGAGGAGGAGACCAAGCTAGACCCCATCTATGGTCTTAAGTGCACCTGCAGCTAAGTGGGGACCCAGTGGCCGTGTGTGGAGGAAATTAAATTCCTTGACCTAGATGACCTGCTGTGAGAACTGAACAGTAGCCAAGAGGAAAGGATCACCCCCTGACCAAAGCTGAATCACCTCTCTCACAGATTTGTCAGTGGGGCCCTGGCTGAGTCAGCACATCTGCTTCTTACTCCCAAACCTCCCCTTAAATGCTATGTGTCCTTAGCTCAGTAACTTAACCTCTCTGAGCCCACACTCCTCTCCCAGAATTAGGAGTGCTGTTTCCTATTTGACAAGGTTTTCATGCAGATGACAAGGAATCCATTGTGTCTAGTGTAGAGCAGGTTTACAGAGTCATTTTGTGTTCAGTGAGCAAAAACTCGCTCAAGGAGTCAAGGGAGTCCATTAGGAAGTCCCTTGAGGGTACAAGTTTCCTCTCTTTCTAGGGTAGGACCTTCTGATAATGCATATTGTCACTTCTGCTCCAGCAGAGGGCACTCCGTGCCCCGTCTCCTACCGATCCATGAATTCTCTTGATGGTGCACAGCCCCATGCTCAGATCATAGTGCCACCGGGAGCAGGAAGCAACTTCGATTAGGTAGCAGGGTACCACGGAGCACGAGCTTTCTCATAAACATCAAAATAATCCTCCCACCTCCCCCTTAAGGAGGGACGGTATCCACCTGCATGTCCCCTCTTATGGAGCTCAGTTCCTGGTGGAGGGGGAGAGAGGGTTAAATTTATACTAGGGTGGACATAAATGCTACAAAGAGAAATGAAGCAGTGAGGTGACACTGGAAGTGGCAGGGGAAGAGGTCTGGTGAGAATGGGGAGGGAGCGTGTTCTTTTAATAGGGTGGTCCAGACAGGCCTCTCCGAGGCGGGGGTGGGAAGACAGGAGGGAAAGCATTTCCGGCAGAGGGAACAGCAGGAAGTAGAGAATGCTCCGTGCTCTCGCTCTCCTACAACAGCCAGGAGAAATCAGGGCGGAGAGGGCGTGGTGGATGAAGTCAGGAAAGGTAGGTGGGCCCAGGGGCGTGAACCTGGAACCCTGGGCTCTGACTTCTTCACCCTTGGAAGGCTTATTCCTTAAAGTCTGAACTTGCCTTTGGCTGCTAACCTAAGAGGAACCTTAGGGAGCACTTCCTCCTCCAGCTGGACAGAGGTCACCTGGAGCTGTGGCTTAAGAATCGCTTGGGGCAGTCAATGGACAGACTCCCAGTCCACCCTGGGGCCCTTAGGAGGCATACCGTTCCCAGGGCCTGGCCCAGATCTGCTAAACGGGGAGGTGTCGCAGGTGTTTGCATGTTTAACAAGTGCCTCAGTATGATCCTTCTGGCAAATTTAGGAAGTTAGACCTGGATAGAGTGCAGGTCTTATTGGGCTCCAGGTCTTGGATTCAGTAACGATCAGGTTGGCGAGCACAGCACTGAGTGCCCACTGTGTGTCCTACACAGCAGCCTGGCTTTGTACTTTATGTCCTTTGACATTTAAATGTTAGTCCTCACACCAAGTTCCTGAGGCAGATGGCATCCTCGGCCAATCTACTGTTTGTGATTATCGCTTTTTGTGTGGAACTGCACATCACTTCCATAATTTACCTCCTCTTCAGAGCTGTTGTGTAGACTAAAGTAATGGCGTGCGTTGCTAGAAAAGTGCTGGATAAATTGTTGTTATTAGCATTCACTGTGTTTTCTACACCCGTCAGATGGCAAGGCCTCGCCTTTCTGTAGTCATCACTAAATCATGTCTTCTTTAAAAGAAATTTTTATTCAAGTATAGTGGATTACAACGTTATATTAGTTTCAGGTGTTCAACACAGTGATTCGACATTTTATATAACTTATGAAGTGATCACCCCGATAAGGGTAGTACCCATCTGTCACAGTGCAAAGTCATTACAGTGTTATTGATTCTATTCCCTGTGCTGTATATTACGTCCCCATGGCTTATTTCTTCTATAACTGAAAGTTTGTACCTTTTATGCCCCCTTCACGTTTTTTCCACGCGTCCTCTCCTCTCCCCCTGACAACTATCAGTTTGCTCTCGATATCTGTGAGTCTGCTTCTAGTTGGGGGTCTGTGTTTGTTTTTATTATTATTTTTTTTTAGATTCCACATGTAAGTAAGATCGTATGGTATTTGTCTTTCTCTGCCTGACTTATTTCACTTAGCATAACATCCTCTAGGTCCATCTCTGCTATCACACATGGGAAGATTTTACTCTTTCCTTTTACGGCTGAGTGATGTTCCATTGTGCACACGTACCACCTCTTCTTTAGGCAGTCATCTACGGATGGACTCTTAGGTTGTTTCCATATCTTGGCTATTGTAAGGAATGGTGCAGTGAACAAAGGGGTGTATATATATCTTTTCAAATGAGTGCTTTCATCATTTTCATACCTACTCTTTGTGGAACATTTAAATCCTTGACTTGTATTAATCATTAGTTCCTCAGAACTGTTCCACAAGCTACACACCCACATTCCCATTACGCAGATGGGGAAACCGAGGCACAGGAAAGTTCAACCATTTGCTCAAGGTTCCAGAGCCAGTTCAGTGGTAGAGCTAAGCTTTACTCAGGCAGTCATGTTCTCATGATCTCTCTCCAAGGTTCTGTGTACCTCTTAAATTGACTTAATTCTAGATCTTTCTTTTTTCTGTATAAATTTCCTTCCACCTGCTTCACTGTCCATAGAGATTGGGAAAAGTTGGTCATTTCCGGTATATATGAGCCTTCACATACATATACTTGGAAAATGTACTAGATCAAAACCTCTTCTCCAGGCTAACTGCGCTCAGCTATGTCCAACTTGCTTCCTTTTCAACCCAGGGATTTCCTTGCTTCTCGGGCTTCTCTGCCAGTTGCCCCTGCCCTGCTGCTGGTTGGATCTAGCCTTTGGGCACTGATAAGCATCACCCTTCTCAGTAGGCAAAGCCACCCTGGAAGACACCACCACAGAGAACAGTACTGCAAAGGGATGGGGAGAAACTGAGTTACAGAAATCTCACCCGCGGACCTGGCTCCAACCCCTTCTGGAGCCTGCCCTACAGTGAACTTCCTACTTTAGTTAGCCCTCAAATTCCCTTTTTTGCCAAACTCACTTGGGTTTGGGTTTCTAACCATGAGCGCAAGTCAAACATCCATCACTCACACCCAGGAAGGTCATGGGACACCTTGTCAACGCCCACACCCTCACTAAAGTCCCAATCTCCAACATGGTACTGATAATTCAGGCCCCATCTTGACTGGCTTTGGGGTCTTGGGCAGATCACTGAAGCTGACTGGTCTCGGCCTCCCCACCGGTACCTTCTACCTACGTAGGATTATTGTGGGGAAAGGGTTAACACGGGTAAAGTCCTTACAACAATGCCTGGCAGGTAAAAAAAAAAAAAAAAGGTCAAAATACCAGTAGTTTGTATTGTTGTCATCACCATCATTATTGTATTATCATCATCATCATCATCATCACCATTACCAGTCTAGTTACACCGTCAAAGTCAGTGTTTTAACGTATTAGCCCTGGGCTGGCACCGGGTGCTCCCAGCTTTCGTTCACAAGGACCCTTCCGCCATCCCTTGGTGACTGCTTCCTCGGATCCCTTCTAGGATCAACAACTGACCTTCCTCTCAAGCCTTTGCCAAAAACTAACCATCCATATCGCCACGACCTCATTTACTCTGTCTTGCTGCTTCGATGAAAGCTCCACTACTCCAGGGATGTACGGGGTAGAAAGGTGACAGCGGGGTGGCACTTGGCCCTCCCCTGCCATGCTGGCACACAGTTCCATCTGGTTTATATTCAGTCTGGCTAACTCAGGGCACATCTCAGAAAGTGAAGTGGAACTCCTAATTAAAAGGTAGCCTTGAGCTGTCAATAAAATTATGCATGAAGAAAATGTTTAACAACACAGTGGTGACTTCTTTGAGACAGCTTTTAATTTGAGTTATTTTTTTCTTTTTTTAACTCAAGTGTGGGGGTAAATAAAAAGACAGGGTGCTGGTCGACGCTGCCATTCCCTCCCAGCCAGAGCTGAGAAAACCATCTCGGATACGCAACACGTCACACTGCATTGACAATATGGCGAGTCTCGTCTTGTCCACTGATTTCTGGAACATGGCACGGAGTAGCGTTGGTTTTTGTTTGTGTGGGGAGGGAGTCACCTCTGTCGCATTCCTGTACTCGGCCCATCGGGATGATGGACCGCCTCTCCCACCAAGCCCGCCTCCCACAGCACGTGGGCCTGCCTCCTCCCACCGTGCACTGCAGTGTGCATCAATCGTGCGTTCACCTGTCTCTCCTGCCCTGTACTGGGAAGGTCCAGGTCTGTCGTCACCGTATGCCAGGCACCTGCGCTCAGCAGAGATGTCCAAAAATAGCCATGGCAAAAAGTATGACAAAATGTTGTTATCATGGGTGAATAAATGAATGACAAGATGGAAGAATGAATGAAACACCCGGCTCCGTGAACAGCTGTCATCCGTCTAGGACCCAACCTTTTCCCCGTTCTGGATACAGTGCTCCATTTGCAAAGCTGGTATTTAAGGTGTGTGGAACCGCCACCATGCCACTGCACCCACGTGTACCCTGCTTTGCCCTGTGTTGTCTTTTTCTTCTCCCATCACCGACTCCCTCTAACTACCTGTGTAAGTCTAGGCAAATCTCTTCCTGGGACTGGGCACCAGTATTCCATTCTACAAAAGGACAAGTTGGGATCAGACAACTTGGAGGTTCTTCCTAGAACGCTGGGACAACCGGGTTCTCCTCCTTCCCCGCTTCCCTCTCACTTTGGGAGCGCTTCCTCCTTACCTTCAAAGCTCCCGGCAAACAAGTAAAGCCAGGTGACGGCTGGGATGCAGAGAAGAGTCAACGAGACAGCCAGGAATTTCCGTCTCCCTCGGCAGATTCCCAGCATCCTCTCCAAGGCGGCAATCTCTAATCCCAGCGCCGTTTCTCTGCCCGGAGCATGGAGTCCTCGGCCTCCCTCATAATACTTTCTGTAAAGGAAGAGCAAAGCGCAAGTTCTGAGCACTGGGAATGGATGCAAATTGCAGAAGAGAGACAGCCTGTAGGTCCCAAGTCATGTGACTCATCGGTGACTTCCTGCTAACCTTTTATCCCAAGCGATGACACTGCAATCTTGCACTCAACCACAAGGGAGACAGTTCTTTACAAAACCAGGTTTTGAAAACCTAGAACAGAAGTTGACTTCTAACAAGAGAGCCCAACATAAAACATCCACAGGAACCCCAGGATGGGGAGGAACCTCTGTGGAAGGGCCATGAAGCTGCTGACAGGCCCATGGATGGTCAAGATGGCGGAACAGTCCCCGTGTGCCAACAGGGAGGACAGCGAGAAGCATGGGGGCTGACCGCCAACACACTCAGAGGAAAGGGGGCTGGCAGGCCAGAGACGCCATCTCCATCACAGCTGGAAACGTACGAACACCAGCAGGAACTGTCTGAATGGCTCCGCTGTTAACATGGAAGCTGTCCAGAAAAGTACGCAAACAACTAAAATGTGCAAGAATGGGGAGGAGCCTAGATGGCCTGTCACTGCTCTCTGCAGATGGACAGTCCTTCACCATGCAGAAGACTGGCTGAGACACATTAAAAGAAGAGGGAGAAGGTCCACACAGGAACAGATGTCCATGATATAGACAGTTTGCGTGTCCCCTTGGATAGGCACACGACGGGTCCTTCCCTCTGCTGTAGCCCTAAACCCCAGGTGACAAAGGTCTGGCTGAGCTGTCTCCCTTCCCCACCGGCCTTGGCACTTCCAGAAGGCAGGTGGGGTTCACCCGGAGTTTCCTCGGACGTAGCAGCACACTGCCTGTCCTCTGCAGGTGTCTGATCACTGTCTGCTGAACAAATAGATGCAATCGGACTCCAACCAAAGGTGACCCTCTGAGGCTCCCGGAGTTGGTGCTCCGCCCGCTGCCAGCAATAAGCACCTAACGGAGCCGATTTCCACGGTCAGCGCCGGGCTTTCTTCGGACACTTTCCCAGATGGGCCTCTTTGGAAACAATGAAAGACCACAGGGCTGGAGGGTGTGCACGAGAAAGGACAGTGGGGAAAAAGAAGGCAAAATCTCTTTAAACAAAGACTGCTGACTTGAGAAGGCCCCCCGGGAAGTTTTTCATTCTGAAGGATGGGGAACAAACCCGGCACGCAAACTTGGCTAAGTCCCTAAGGATGAGCACCCCGGAGACGCCTGGGGACCGCTTAGGAAGAGCTGTAGGGAGAGGAAGGCTGTGCAGAGCAACCTGGATGCAAACCCAGGTGCCACGCTCCACAAGCTGGGACCTTGGCAAGTCCGACGGGTCGGGCCCATGGCTGGGGGGACCCCGCTCCCTGAAAACCAAAGAGCAGCCTTACTTGTGTTTTCCTCCCCCACCCCCGCCCCGCCCAGCGCGTAGCAGCAAACAGACCCTAACAAACGGGCACTGACGGGCACGCCAAGTGGGGGATTAAAACCTAAAGGACGCACCTGCTCCATGCTGCGTCAGGAGGTACCACATGACAATCACACTTTGTGCTGTTTTCAGTTCATTTACAATAATAATAGTAACGACCACTAGCAGTCGAAGTAGCATTTCGTAGGCGTGAAGCACTTTTCTGTTTTTTACTTAACTCTCAAAACAAACAATGCTGCACCCCAATCTTATGGACGAGAAGACCGAGGCCTGGAGAGACGAGCTGAGCGGCCACAGGTCACACACGCCCGTGCAGAGGCACCCCCCGAGGAATCGGCCCCAACCACCACCCAGGGGCCTTTTCCTTTCCACTTAACCTCAATCCTTTATACTCAAGCTTATGACTATTCTCATTCCCAGGGTCAAATATCTTACCCCTGTTAGAGTCCACCCCCCACCCCGCCCAAAAAGTACAATGGACAGAACTATCATTGGAAAGCTATGGAGAATTTTGACTTTACGGGAAAGTAGGAACATACGACACAGAGCTGAACTCGAGTCACATTAATATTTAAATAACATTTTAAAAACTCTTTAAAACACTTATTTTCCTCCTTTTTCCTCTCTCCATCTGCATTAAGTTCATTTCAACTAGCACAATTTATACCAAGTTTTGAAACAGAGTCTAGTGCGGTTTGCATTTTATGATATGATAATGCTGGTACTTGAAATTACACTCAGCAGGAAAAAAAATATTCCTTCGTGGATTTGACTTTTACACGACACCTCAGTGCACTAAACACACAGACACACACACACACTTAAAAAAAATCTTGAAGTTATTCCAGGAAGTCAATACAGGAATCAACACAAGAAGAAAGGAAGGAAGAAAGGGTGAGCTGGAAATTGAACCTCAAATGTGCAAATGGCCCAGGAAAAGCATCTCCAACCTGCCCTGGCCTGGTGTAAGGGACACTGTCCCACCTGTTAACCCAAGTGTCTGAGAGTCATCTCCGACCACCCCTCCCTCAAATCCAACATCCAATTCTTCACTAAGCTGGTCGATTTCTCCTCTGAAACATCTACTCCATCTGTCTTTTTCCATTTGTTTTAACCCATCAGTGACCATCACATTTATAAAGCACGCTGTATGGGCTAGAAAAATGACCATGATCTGTTAAGCTGCAAAAGAAGGATTCAAAGCTACCCACAAAATGGGACTGCAGGTATTCCTTCAGTCCGATACAATAAACTGGATCTCCACAGAAAAAATGCCTCCACAGCTAGACATGAAAAAGGCATAGAAATGAAAGTTATCTCTGGGTATAGGATATGGGTCATTTCAATTACATGTTATATTTTTCCCTAAAGTTTACACAAGGAGTGTGCATTGCTTTTATAATTTAGAACTATTTAAAAGTTTGTCACATCTCATTCTATCACTTGTGATTCAACATACCTCAGCGCAGACGGTGTAGCATACCTGTGTTAGTCTTACTTACACCTTAGGTGTGGTGAGTTAACATCTGCAGGGCCCTAACTGGGAATGCACCCTCCCGGGGTGGCCGGTTCCCACTGCAAACCCTCCAGTCAGGAGTCCATATCCCAAACACTGCGTGCGCTATGGACATCCCCAATCAACACCAGATGCATCACGGATGTTAGAAATGGTTTTTCCAGGGTGTTCAAGATGTGTGGATTGTCTAGAAACATTACATATAAAGAGGGAATAAAAATCTCACTAACCTCCAAAAAAAGAAAAAAAATCTTAACCCAATGGTCAAAGGCCCTCTGAGGCACTCTGGATCCCAAGCTGACCCCGCGGGCATATAAAAGATTTGGGCCCCGGACTGTCACCGTAAGACTGGCTGAATCCACGGTCAGTCACACATTGTCGCCTTGGTCTCCAGTGAACCTCTCTTGCAAGGTGCTGTCCCAGTGCCTAAGAAGGCAAACTGAACTTACCAAACAGGTCCAAGAGCAGAAGGACCGTGGACAGGGGTTAGTTTTGCTATGACCGTGCTTTGTGGTGGTGTCACGTGGCACATGACCACACGGCCTTTCCCACAGTAACAGGCACTGCAGTCACCCTTGTTTGTCATCATGTCAAGTCCACACATCCTCAAATCCTGCCATTTCTCCCTTTGAAACACATGCCCTCTCCAATAACACGTCCGCGTCTGTCCAGTTTTACAGCCACTGAATCCCAGCCGCCTCCTGATTCAGATCACACTCGAGCTTACCGTTTTCCCTCAGCTCTGACATCCTAAACTCTGACGCGTCTTACAAGGACTCGAGTGGCTTGACTTCTCAGTACCCCCAGGGTCCCGTCTCTGGCCGCCCCTCCCTTTAATTCTGCTCTATTCTGGCCACACTGGCCCTGTCACTCCTGGAACGTGCCTCGGGGCCTTTGCAAGGGTGTTTCCTCGGCTCTGTGCGTGCGTGCGTGAGTGCTTACTGCTCCGGTCTAGACCTTGAACGCCGCCCACTCCGCGAAGTCTTCTCAGGAGATCCTCCGGCCCAGTGCCCTCCCCACCCCCACCTGCTTCCCGTTTTCTATCACCGTGTTCTGCTCATTGGCAGGTACTCGTCACATTTTAGAATGACACGACCATTTGCTGAACAGCTCGCTCACGCACTTGATTTTGGTCTTTCTGTTGGGCAGAAACCACGGCTGCTGTACAGGCAGCATCTGCCCAGGCACCCCGGAGGCGTTCACCGACTGGATGAACAGATGAATGAATGCTGAGAGTGCCTCAGCCATCGGGGGCCTTGCTGTCACTCTAGCGTCGTTTCAATAATCCCCTTTTAAACCAAAACCTGCCAGCCAGCTGTCTGATGGCATGACACCTGTAATACGAGAAACAAAACCCTGACAATGCCTCAATTAGGTCCCTGCGGCCCTCGTGTGTCCCGCAGACACTCTTTGCTACACTGCGGGTCACTTGTGGAGTTCACTTGGGCACCTTCCCTCCTTCCTCTGCTCCACGGGGAGGAACACACAGGAGGCACCCGGCCTCCCCGTCCGGGCCTGGAGCATCCCTCCTGCGGGCCTGTCCTGCAGCTACTTCCTGCCTCCCTCCCGCCCTTCTCTGCACGTCAGGCCCAAAGCACCGTGCTCCTGTAGATGACCCTCTGGTCTGTCAAACTCGCGTTCCGGATTTCTTTTTGCACTTGGAGAATGGCATTTGGCCTCGAGGGCACTGTTTAAAAATCGATCATGCGAACTACAAGAGGAAAAGCCGTGCGCGATAGATAGGCTTTGGAGCAAGCACTGCAAACCCGGAGTTTGCCGTGTTTTAAGGACTCTAAGGACCATTCCCGCCAACTTAGTTTGTCTTGATCCCGCCATGAAGTCAGATTCTCTTGCTTCATGGAAATATGCCCTTTTGCCCTCGGAACCATTGTGATGTCCCAGATCAAGGGCAGAGGCCTCACTAGGGTCTCCAGTCTAGTCTTCAAGCACCCATTTCACACAACCCTGCCATTAGGGCATGCTGCCTGCAGCCTGAGAGTGCGGCCCGTCTTGTTTCTCTCTCGTTAAAAACAAACTCCAAGGCATGCACACATGCCTGCATTTCACACATGCCTCACAGCACTCAGAGAGGACAGGGGACTCAGGCCCTGAGCTCTGCACATCGGCTGTGGCATCTCAGCAAGTGATTCCAGTCCTTTTCTGTGAAAGCCCAAGCATGAGGAAGGGTTGTTGCAAGGATCGAGGGAGTTCAGATGAAACCCACAATACGACTACACAGCACCGTGAGACGTGGCAGTAGTACTGACAGCATTACAGTGAATCGGCTGAATTGCAGCTGCTTGACCAATCCAATCCTGAGGGCAGCACAGACACTACACGTGACACACCTGCTGGCATATCCACAAAGCAGGGCGAAGGATATCTTAGTCCATTGGGCTGCAATGACACGAACACCACAGACTGGGTTGCTTAAACGAGGAACACGTATTTCTCTCAGTTCTGGCGGCTGGGAAGCTCAAGGTCAAGGTGTTGGCAGACTCCTTGTCTGGGAGGACCCTGTGTTGTGACTCAGAGACAGCAGTCTTTTTACTGTGTCCTCGTGTGGCAGGACAGGTGACGCTCTGAGGCCTCTTTTACACAAGGGCACCGATCCCATTCATGCGGGCCCCACCCTCATGACCCAATCACCACCAAGGAAGACCTACCTCCTAATACCATCTCATTGGGGGTTAGGATTCAACCTGTGGATCTTGGGGCGGGGTGGGGGGCACAAACATTCCATGCATAACGAAGGGGAACGAGGCACTAACACAGGGGTGCGCTCTGGTCCTGCCTCCAGGAGCTGTACATTTGTAAAGTGAGAACTGTTAAAAAGTAACATCCTAAAGCATCTACCAAAGGAGAAAAATGAAATGTGCTTTGACCATTACTACCACCATTATAAACTGTGCATGTTTCACTGTATCACTGCTCGTGGTGGAAGAACCATTTCTGACCTTGAAAAAGGGACAGCCCCACGAAACAAACGGTATCTCAAAACTCAGTACCAGGAAATGATTCTCTCACGAAGAACCAAGATTCCGCGGACAAGACAATAATGGCGAATCTTATAAACTCAGTCTGTTTTTGGTTGCCACCTTTAAAAAAAGGTAAAAAGAAATAAGAGGAACTAATTTTAATAATACATTTTATTTAACCTAGCATATCTAAAATATCAGCACTGTAACATGTAATGGACATAAAATATTATTCAGGAGACACTTGACACTCTTCTCTCATACTAAGTCTTTGATATCCAGCATGCACCTTGTATTAATAGCACATCTTACTTTGAACTAACTGGATTTCAAGTGCTCAAGAGCCACGGGGCTGAACAGTGCAAGGTCAGGTATCTTCCTTACATCCCATTTAGGGAAGTCAGCCTGGCCTCAGGCGTGAGGATGGAGTTGAAGCAGAGAACTCAGGGGGCTGTGCAGTAATACAGGCTGGATAAGCTGCAGCCTGAGCTGGACCGAGTCAGAACTGGGTTTAACTGGATGTGGAAGCATGCAGGTAACATCCACTGGGCAACCAGGACACCAGGTACCACAATGACAACTTGCCCCTGGTCTTAATTCGCTCGAGTTTTCCAATCAATCTGTGTGACTCCACTTTACAGACAGGGACACTGAGGTGCAAAAAGCTGTGACTCCAAAGGCTGGGGCGCTGGGGTTAACCCCAAGAATACCGACTTCAAATCCAACATGCGTTCCTCAATGTGGCATGAAAGGGCTCCACGCTCTGACTCTTGCCCACCTCGTCACGCCGGGTTCCAATGCTGGACTGCTTCCCAAATAAAGGGGCCAGGCCCTTCTGACTGCCTCCCCACCTGCTGCCTCCTCTTCCTCCCAAACCAGCTCCTCCTCATCTACCTGGTGGGCCTGTGAGACCGTGGTTCTCGACTGGGGGTAATGTTACGTCCCCGCCGCCACCCCAGGGGCACGTGGCGATGCTAGAGACACTTCTGCTTGTTGAGACTGGGGGACATAGGGTGCTGCCAGCATCCAGTAGGTGAAGGTCAGAGATGCCGATAAACGTCTCACAAGGCCCAGGACAGCCCCCCCCCCCCCGCCACAAATAAAGGGTAAGAGCGTGGAGGTTCAGAAACCGTGGTTTAAGACCCCACTGTTCCTCAGAGCATGTTTCCGTGGGCGACATGCCAGGAAGAACTGCAAATTCGCTGTGGAAATCATTTCCTCCAAAGTCATCTCCCTTGGCCTGAGGAAGTGCAATGCATTGATCTGCATCCCAGATGCTGTGCTTAATTTCCATCCCTTACATTATACCATAAAAGCCAGACTCCCCTTTTCGGGGGCCGGAACTCAAGTTTAATAGAGACGTCAATAGGCAGGCAGGGTGAATGTCATTTCCAGCACGGAGCTCTCTTTGGGGTGACACAGGTGGAGAAGCAGAAAGGAAGAAAAGATCGAGAAGCAATCAAAAATTTCCACTTACGGCATTAACCTCTTTCAACAATGCATTGCCAAACAGATCTTTAATGCAAATTGATCTTTCCGGAGGATCCGCACTTTTCCTGGGGTCACACTGCCGCTCCGGAAAGCTGATTTTTATGTTTTTCTTCTGAATGTTAAATCAGCCCTTAATCACATCCACGAGGCTACCCGTGAGGCCATCCATTGGAGTGTTTTGGTCTTCGCGCTTCCGATTCCCCTTCTGGAAGGGGGTGACTTGAGCAGGCATGCTTCCCATACCCATTCATTCTGCTTAGGCAAACACTCAGAAGCACTTAGCGCGGGCCCATAGGCCACACGCACTTCAGTGTGCCCGGCTGCTGGCGGATGACGTGTCTAACTCGCACAGTCTCTTCCCCCTCCGCGGCCCAGGGCCTACGCAGAGTTTACGCAAATATCTCCTGCAGCGAACGGTGACAGGAAGGCAGCTACGTCTTCCCTCTGCTCCTTGCATTCACCCGTTCCACGCAGCACGCGCTCCTGGGTGCACACTCTATCCGGGCACGGAGCACAGGGCTGGGAAATCAGACACAGATACGCTCCACCCCTGAGGAACCTTGGAGAGTGCAGGGGACAGACACCGACACGGTGGCCATGCACATGGGACAGGACTGGGGGAGACTCGGTTCTCAGAAGAAAACATATGGCCTGAGCTAGAGAGGGAGGCACAACTTCAAAAGGCTGGGGGAGGAAAGAGAACTTCCCTTGGCAGAGGGAACCCCCTAGGAAAGGCACCGGGGCACCCCTGGGACCAGGGAGTGGCCTCTAGCCACTCCTCCCAGAGTCAAATCAGGAGGTGGATAGATGGACGGGAACAAGACAAAGATGACCTTGAATGCCACGTGGAGAACTTGAACTTCATTCTACAGCTCCTGGGCAGCTCCTGAAGACTCCTGAGCAGGAATGACAGCGTCTGTGTTTAAGGACATTAACAACTGAGAGCACCGGGCTAGGTGTAGAAGAGTGTGCAGCTCCGAGGCCAGCCTGAATGCTTCTTGCTGCTGGTGGCAGACTCTGCTGGGGGCCATCCCAATAGCAATGTCCTGTTTGGGGGACATTTCTTATTGCCACAATGCTGACTGGGTCCCTATGTGGGTGCAATGGACTGAATGGTTGTAGCCCCCTCAATCCATATGTTGAAATCCTGATCCCCATTATGATGGTATGAGGAGGTGGGATTTTCTAGAGGTAATTAGGCCACGAGGGTGGAGCCCCCAGGAATGGGATTAGTGTCCTTATAACAGGGACTCCTCCTGCCACGTGAGGATACAAGAAGCTGACAGTCTACAGACTGGAAGAGGGTTCTCACCAGAACCTCGCCATGCTGGCAGCCTGACCTCAGCCATCCAGGCTCCAGAGCTGTGAGCAATAAATGTCTGTTGGTTACCCAGGCTCCAGCAGTCTGTCACGGCAGCCAGAACAGACTGGGACAGTGAGGCGGCATGGCGCTGAGCGCTGGGAGCGCCCACTGGCCAGAACAAGTCACCACTGGTCTCAGCATGTCACAGCGGCACTGTGCTCCTTAGCCAGAGGTTGCTTTGGGGCTGGCCTGTGACCCAATCCTGGTCACAAGCTGCCATGAACGGAAAAGTCACAGTGTCACCAAAGCCACAGGAGGGAGAGAGTCATACAGGAAGTTCCTCATTTAGATAGACAGAAAGATTGTCTGCCCCAGGTCATAAAAAGTGGCCGAGAGTAAAGTGTACCCACTGAAGGGCCCCCTGGGCCCTTCACTGTGCGATGGCTCCTAATAGTCATACATGTTAACCCCTGCTCAGTGTTCCCCTAATTTAAGCCAAAATTTCTATGTTGAAATAGTCCTGCAATTAAATAAGAACAGCTTTTTCTTTTTAGTGAGGTAAAATTCACATAACGTAAAATGAACCATTTTAACATGTATGTTCAGGGACACTTAGTGCAGAATGTTGTGCATCCGCCACCTGTGCCCAATTCCGAAGAATTTTCACCACCCATTAAGCAGGCACTCCCCACTTCCCCTCCCCCAACCCCCTGGCAACCATCCATTTGCTTCCTGTCTCTACGGATTCCCCAGTTCTAAATATCTGACAGAATTAGAAGCATACGATATGTAGCCTTTTGTGTCCGGCTTCTTTCATTTAATACGATGTTTCTTGAGGTTCAGCCATGTTCCAGCAGCACGGACCACCATGCCACTCCTGGGCATACCACACTGGTTTATTCACACATTGGTTGATAAGACATTTGGGTTGTTTCCACCTTTTGGCTATGGTGAATGGTGCTGCTATGAATACCTGTGTCCAAATACCTGTTTCAGAAAGATAGCTTTTCGTAAGGTCATCTAAATCCCTTTGCTGTATCTTTATTATTAATAATGATTTTAAATTTCTAGGACCTGGCACCTGGAGAGCTCAAGCGACAGTAGCTGTTGTACATACAGTAGCAAGAGTCCACTATGTGCCTGGCTCCATCCCGGGCACCTGACAACAATTTATATCTCATTTAATCTCATTTCATCCTCTCAAGACTCCTGATATTTGGGTATCGTTTTTCGACAGGGGAGAAAACCCCCACACAGTCTGCGTGAAATAACATGCCACACGTTACCCACACAGTGTGGAGTAGAACCAAAACTAAACATGGTGGAAGGGTGCCCAGCATGCTATCTGGTACAGAGCAGCTCTGCAATGCATATTCATGAATGAACCCAGTACTTAATGACTGTTTGATAATTTAAAAACAAAAGACCTGGAAGTTGGTAGGAAGGTACAGCCAACCCCTTACATTCTCCCGTCTTGTGACTAACTGTACTTCACGGCATACACAGCGTGCTTTGTGGGTTGTTGTACCATGTCCTAAGACTGCTGTGACAAAGGACCACATGTGGGGAGGCTGAAACAGCAGGAACTTACTATCTCCTGGTCCTGAAGGTCAGGCCTCTGAAATGATGGTGTGAGCAGGGCACAGCTCTGATGGTGCCAGGGGAGGACCTGTCCCCGGCCTCCCTCTGAGCTTCAGATGGTCCCTCAGCCTGTGGCAGCACAAGTCTATTATTTACATGGCGTTCTCCTTATGTTCGTGTCTGAGTCCAAATTTCCCCTTTTATAAGGCCACCAGTCATACTGGATAAGGGCCCAACCTGATCCAGTACAATCTCATCTTAGCCAATTAGAACTGCTATGAACCTATTTCCAAATAGGGCACCTTCGGAGGCACTGGGGGATAGAACTCTGGCTTACAAATTTTGGAGGACAGATGGCATCCCATAACAATCACCTTCACCACCATGCAAAAGTCAAGGAAAGAAAGCACCCCAAGGCAGAAAGTGAGGGGGAGGCCTTTCAGTTCTGTGGGGGCTGGGGTACTCAGTCCCCAGAGCCTACCTGTCAGAGAGTAGCAGGACTGACACTAGGTAGCTGGAGAAGTGACAGGATGGCATGAAAGTTACCACAGGTCTCAACTGTCTAACAGTGTGAAAGAAAGAGCACGAAACCAGGAAGTCTGGTTCTAATCCTGCTCACCCGGGAGCTCACAGGGTGACATGAGCAGACACGCACCTTCTGTGGGTCTCAGCATCCAACCACAATCAACACGGGCTCCACAGCTGATCTCTGACACCCCCAACACAGCCTCTGCTTATCATTAGTTCCAAAATCCATTAGGGGATAGGAACCCCTCCTCTGCGGGGGTGCAGAGCTAGTCCTGGCTCCTAACCATCTCTTACTTCTCCAGGTCCCAGTAAGAACTTCCAGCTCATGTTTCTGCCACCTTCAAGTTAAGAGATGAAACGTCCAGCACCCAGGCTTTGGTAAAAAAAAAAAAAAAATCCAATTGTTCAGCTATATCTCATTCACAGAACACATTGGACAGATGCAGCACATAAAGTAAACAGCCTAGTTAATAGGTGCGAGTTCATTAGCTGAGGGGCTGTCAGGAGAACCCAATAGCTCTGATAACACACAAAGCCAAGCCCGATCTTAGAAGTCAAGCTGAATGCTTTCCATTTTGATCACCCAATTCATAACCTTGCTGTCTGGCTTTAAGAATCAATAGCCTGGTGGTTTTGGTATCCAATAAATTTGTCTTAGTTTGGACGTTTTTCATTTCCCATGCCACTTGGAAGAGAGCGGGATAAGGTGAATTTCTCCTCTCACAGCATTTGTTTTTCCAAATCAATTAATTTCACACTGACGTGTTCCACAGAGCAGTGAGGGCGAAGGTGGGGGCACATCTCCCAACATCAAGAGCGATTCCAGCTGGGATCATTTGGGACAACCAATGTAGCAGGTTTCACATACACAAAGGTTGACTGGTCTACCCCGGTGACACCCCACCCCCACCCATCATTTACCTCGCCAAGAATTTTTATCCAGAACTCACTAAGCGCCAAACCCCGAGCTGGGTCGTTTACACAAACCGCCTCATGCGTTCTCACAGGACGGTTGCCTGGAAAAATGCCACCGTCCTACACGCGTGTGCACACACACACACAGACCGCACACGCACGCGCACACACGCGCACTCATGCACGCACGCGCACGCACACACTCATGCATGCACACACACACGCACGCACACATGCGCAAACACGCACGCACACACACACACACGTACACACGCACACACACACGTACTCACGCACGCACACACCGCATGCACACGCACACGCATGCACACGCACACACACACTCAAAATCACCACGTTTAAGCCTGAAAGTGAGCTTGGGGAAAGGGCAGTTCTCTCGTCCAACGCAAAGTATCTGGGTGAGGAGACTGAGCCTCAGACATGGAATGACACGTCTGAAGTTTTCCAGAAAGCACCGGACAACTCTAAGTCTAGACTCTGAGTTCTTGCCTTCTTGCACTACAGCCTCTGGTTTTATTTTCTTCTTTGTCGTCATCAAATCAACCCATTATTTTTAAATTGTTTAACAGACCTAAATATGGAAACACTCATGATTTGGAAGCATTTGAGATGAGAAAGAGGAAACCATCAAGGGTCTCCCAGTCCAAATCCATAAAAACAGTGTTTCCCTGGGACTCTGGGAAGAGGAGGATCGGGAGTGACCGCTGAGGAGCATGGGCTGCTTTTGGGAGCGATGAAAATATCCTGGAATTAAATAGTGGTGACAGCAACACCATTCTGTGACTGCAGTGAATATATAAAACCACTGAATCATACACATAAAGGAGTGAAATTTATGATATGAGAATTATACCTCAATTTTAAAAATAATCAGGCACATCAGAACGGTCAGGGCTTAATAACACAGATTAGTTCCTATCAAAATAATGACGTTAAAAAAAAAATAAGGATTGCACCTGTCATCCTTATTTACCCTGAGCAATTTCCAGACATAGCATGTCAGGCAAGACACAACAGTGCTCCGCCTGGTTTAATTGACACAACAAGCCTGTGACACACACGTCATTCTCTCCAGTTTACAGTTACAAAACTAAGTCTCCCCCCAAGCCAAGGGTTCCTCTCAAGATCATACAAGGGGCCGAACTCCTGTCTTCCAGGTCTCCTATCACGGCATTTAGCAAAATACATCTAGTTAGCTGGGTCTGGGTCTCTCTCGTCAGGTGAGAATCCCTTTAAACAGGGGCTGTGCTTTTTCCAGAAATGAACCATTTTGGAAGAGCAGTTTGAGATTTACGGGAAGGCGGACTGGAGCCAAGGGACAAGAAATGAGTTTCCACGCCAGGAAGGAGAGGTGTGTCTACGAGGGGTTCTCCAGGCAGGAGGCTGTGTCTTTTAACTCAATTCCATCTCCGTTTCAGCCCACCCGCATGGGGAACGGTGCTCACAATCTAGCTGGGGACAGGGGACATGGTCACGGAACAAGACCAGGGCAGTGTTAGTGCCACGGCATGATTCTGACCATCTGGGTAGAGAAATGGCTCTAATCCCCTGGTGGTTATTGATCACCGGGCTCTGCTGGAAGTCCAGGGCCAGAAGGGGACGGGGATGGGGACTGGAGTCTCCTTTCATCAGTGGATGAAAAAGAGGACTTCCGTGCTCAGGAGGCACTTTCAAGTGAGAAAAACCCATCGATACCGAAGACAATCCTTCACATCCTTCCTTTCTTTTTCCTTTGGTGCATGACGATTCAGGACAACCTCCAATCTATCCTCAGTGAGGCCACCTGCTCAGTGAGGCCAACCCAGTCTCCTCTGTGCCCCCACAAAAGTCAGTTTAACTAGAAACCTTTTTGTGTCTTGTTCTGTTTAACAAATGCAGCAATCGCTTTATTGCCAGTGAACAAAACTACCACTAGTAGTGTAGCAGCAGCAGTAGTAGTTTCTATCATATACTGAGCAGTAGCTCTGTGCCAAGCACTGCATTTTAAGTACTTTATATACAATGCCTTATTGAAATCCAACCCTGTGCATCAGGTGGTATGAGTCCCATTTCATGGAAGGGAGAACTAGGCCGTCTGCCCAAAGCCACACGACCAGTTAGTGACAGCAAGAACGTAAACTCGCAATGTTACCTGCATTTCTGTTTTCCTCCATATTCCTGTTTATAGCACGGGGACCCCTGGCAGATCACTAAAGAATTTCTGAATTGTCTTCTGAATTTGAGGGAACAGAAATTGAAGGTAAAGCTGTCTAATGCCCTAATTTGCTTTTTATACCACTTCAGAATGTAGGTACTCCAATACAAAACTCAACAGAAATGTTGAAGCATTACAAGGGAAGTGACAATCTACCCTCAAAGCAATCTGTCCTGCTTTCAGGGGATACCTGTGGGCACTAATGAGCACAAAACAAATCTTTATTTTATCTATATATGCACATATTTTGTCTATGTATATATAGTTTATATTACACAAACGATATGTGTAAATACGTACATACTATATAATCTCTCTCTCTCTAGTGTGTGTGTAGTGTGTGTGTGTGTATGAGAGAGAGAGAGAGAGAGAGAGAGAGAGAGAGAATACAGAGAATATATAAGGGCGCTGTCCAGAAAAAAAAACAGTCCTAAATGCCTCTATATTTCACATTACATGGCTGGATACTTTCTGGGCGGGCCTCGCATACAGTACACACACACACACACACACACACACACTATATATATATATAATACATGCACAATATCTAATATATATTCATCATTTTACCTAAGTTTACTAGCCATGTTATGACTTAGGAAACCGAGGGGCCAAGATGCTTAAATTACTCAATGAAGTCACTTGATGAGTAAGCGACCAAACCCTGTCCCACGTGCACCCCTTCTAGCGTTCCTTCTAACACATGGCACCACTTAATTCTAGAATGGCTGCTGCGTGCCAGGGCCACACCCAGGCTGACAATGGGCACAAATGCCCGTAGCCAAGACATGAAGCAACGCAGTGCTCGGTTCCTACAGACCTCTGACGTGTTTAAAGAGGAAAAAAGACAACCTCCAAAATCTCTGTGTACTGATCACTGGGCCAGTTGGAGGGGAAAGAACATATATGCCCAATTTGTTCTTGTTTACAAACAGTTTTAAGCTGTTTGTCAAACAAAATGAGTTTGTCTGCCAGATGAGATCCCAATTTTCTAAGTTCATTAGCGGCTGATGAACAGAAAGGGTCACCCTGGTGATTTAATAATTTGGCCCTGACTCTTGTCAAGGCCACTTAAGAAGAAAACAATCCAAGCTGTCAGGAGAGAAAGGAAATGCTATTTGATCCAATTTGTGCAGTATTTCTGTGTGACCACAGAGGAGGTGCTCACACGCACGCCGTACGACGTCGCCCACCAGGGCCGGCTGGGCTACACCCACAGGGGCCGCCCTGGAAGCCCCGGGCAGCAGCATTAACCGCCTGAAGGCCAACTCTGACAGCCTTTCATCTCATTTTTCATTCTGTAGGTAGCAAAAGTAAGCTTTTAAATGATAAAAGCATCATTAGGAGATGAGCAGTTCCTCAAGAAGGCTGTCATCTGGGGCCATCTAGGGCGTAAGAAGGGTGTACTATTCTGATATTGGGGTGGGGGCAAAGATGGGAAAGTGGATTTCCAAGGTCTAATAAGTGACTAGTTTGGAGGGAAACTCTAATTTTTTACTATTAATATTGCAATCACTTTGTAATGCAAAGGAACACTGAGGTTCTTAATCCAAGTGTGTTAACTGGGATAATGAAGTGCCCCCAATACATTCCTCTCCAAATTGCCCCACCATGAGCTCTCAGGGTGAGGCTCAGTGTTGCTACTCTACAGCCAATGGGCACTTCGTCTTGGAGGAGTTAGTCACATCCAGTCACAGCGTCTGGAATTTCATTTCAGACTCTCCAAAGCTGGGAGAGGTTACCTGAGAAAAGGTGAGTTCTTCTTCCCAGGAGATGGTATGACATTTTCTGACCTTATCAAGAGGCACCATGAAGGGAGGTTGGGGGGCTAACTTGCTCCACTCCCTCCAGAGGGTCCCTAAGTTTTCTCCTCCTCCTAGATCCTTCCCTTCTTTATTCCCTTAACCTTCCCTTCAGGTCTCACTTCTCACATCCTCAGGGAGAGCCTCCTTTCCTACCAAAACTCCTCTTCTTAGCACTCACCACCTTTATATCATACGAGGGCTGTCTGGGAGAAAAAATCCAGCCACAACTGCCTCTATTTTTCATGTTACCTGGCTGGACGCTTTCCGGACAGCCCTTGCACACTGCAAGGTTGTTTTATTATAGTCTTTCTTCCTCCGGAAATACAAGCTCCGTGAAGGCAACGGCTTCCTGCTTTCTAAGTGAAGTGAATGACACACGTGACTTTCTACTAATGGATGACAGGTGCTATGTTTTACCCAATTTGAAACAGGAGCTAGAGAAGATCTTTGAAACCCCTGACTCACTCGCTAACCCAAATCTCCGGGTAAGTGCTGGAGAGGCCAGCTTCAGGGCATAAGGGGCACTAGGTGGGCTGGTGACCATCCAGGAGGGGATAGTGTTCATCCTTAGCAAGAAACGAGGGCAGGTGGGGACTGATCAGGGCAATTTTTTTAATGCTCTTCCACAGAACAGGTCTTCATCATGAAGTCTCAATATTTTTCTGAAATGTCTTTTAATTTGTAGAATTCCAGACTTCAAAATTCAACTCCAGATATAAAATAATGTACATTTCAAAACCAAATAAAAGCAATTTTAGGAGTGAATTATCTGCCAGGGAAACTCCTAATTGTCCCTTCAGATCCCACTCAAGGTCACCTCCTCCTTGTGGGGTCTTCTCTATCAGGCAGGGCTCCGCTCCATCTGAGTGACAAAATCAAGTTATCTAACTAGGTTCTTGATATCTTCGTATCTTAGTTCAGAAGCATTTAGTGAGAAAGTCACTTCCCTCACAACCCTTGATACAGCGTTAGTGTGTGCTTAGAGCCTCCGACACTTGGCAAAGGGACCTGAGAACGCCTCGTCAGGGCGCTCTGGGCTGGCAGCAGCATCTGGCCAGACCCAACACAGTTTGGTTCCTCTAGTTAACTGCTACTTCAGAGAGAGGTATCGATTTCTTATTCCCATGCACGTATTTACGCAAATAGTAAGGTCTTAAGAACATGTGACCAAACACTGAACAGGAAGATGGGCATGACAGAGTTTAGGAAGCCATGCCCAGTTACATACTCCATGAGGGCAGGAACTGAGTGCCCAGCCAACCTTCCCAGCCATGCCCATGAACTTGGCATAGCACACGGGACGCAGCAGTCACTTAATAACTACTTGTGGAGGGAAAGAGAGACTCGGGGACTTACACTGACTTGTGCAAGGACCCAACAGGAATTGAAATCACGTCTTCTTACTCTAAATCCAAAACATTTTCAACCTTGGAGCTCTATACCAAACTCCTTCAAAAGCCAATAAATAATTAAGTGAATAAAAAGAAAACTAAGATGGTTCTTTTCTATTTATAACTCAACAGAAATGCTTAAAATCCACACCACCCAGACCTGGGCAGCTATCTTTTGGCTTTCAAAGCTATGATGAAAGACCAGGCTATGCCTCTTTGGAAGCTGACCAGAGTTTCAGTGTATCCTGCCCGTCAAAAAGATCGAAAAACCCCACAACCAGAGGATCGACTAATGACAGGCCAACTTTCTAAGTTCAGCAAAACAGAACATATAATTGACAGGCATTTCCAAAAGCTGTTTTGAATTGTTTATCACAGCAATACCTATCCAGAATGTGTCTATTTAGATTACTTCAGAAGTGTCAATCTTCTCTGTCGGTTGTTTTTTGGGTTTTTGGTTTTTTTTTTGCTTTAAAATTCCCACAAGCACATGCCCTTTCAAGGTGAACATCAGGTAAAAATTGTACTGAAAACAACCACAGTAACTTTTCTTTTTATCGCCTTGGTACTTCCCATCGATTACAGTATGGCAAAAAGTTGAATGGGGTCACACTGGGAAAAGCTTAAATACTATTCGGTCCTTTCTGTTTGAGAAGGGAGAAAAATACACGAGTGTGGAACATTTTCCATAACATCAACATGTGTTTTAATTTTTATTGTTTTTGGAAATTGGGTTCCTAAAGGGGAAGGTGTCCTCTCATCTGGCACTTCACCAGTATGGGATATTTTAATGCCAATAATGCATTATCACTAGGCTAATGGGCATTTTGTGTATACATTTCTTTGGGAATAATTCTGCTGAGTAGCATTATTATTAGAATATTCTTATGAGCATATGTAAATAATAATAGTATAGTAATAAAGTAATCAATGATATATTAAAATTATCCATTAATATGAGGATATAACCAATAATAATATATTAAAATTATTAATATAGTGTTTGTAATATTAGTGGTATATTATTTTTCTAAATAATAATCTGAAATATTATACAATTACATAGAAATCACTGTGGACTTTTATATGGATTCTAAACCACAATCTTACTACTATTATTACAACCAGTACTAATACTACTGCTAGTAGTGCTACCACTAATAACCTATCTTTCCTGGAAAAATACTGTAAGTCATATTTGTGTCTCAGGAAAAAGCAATTCTTTATGTGTCTTATCTGTGAAGTGCCCACTGCACGCTAGGACAGCCCCTGGGTGATATATCTCACTCAATCCTCACAACAGCCCCAATGGGTGAAATGTGTTATCTCTTGTCGCTGTTTCTATCTGAGGAACGGGGGGGGGGGTACCCAGAGAGGCTGAGAGGCGTGTGGAGGCAGCCCTGCTGGCCAGCGGTCGGGTTCAGACTCAGACACACTGACTCCAGAGCCAGTGGCATTGTCGCTCTGTGTGACAGAACGTACAATGACCACAGCCATTCTGGGACGAGAAACGGAGGCTGGGAAGGCAAACGCAGAGACAGGGGCTGTTGGGGCAACAAGAAGGAATGAGGACCACCTTTCAGGCCCTAAGGGCAACTTTATAAACCAGACTAATGAAGCCACGTGTTTAAAACCCAAAAAACAGAGCACGTAAACAACAAATCACAAGTTTTGAGACTTTTCCTCCACACAAAATGTGGGTGTGGCCAAGCCCCCCACTCCCACCACTCTCTCTCTCCCCTGCCCTATGCAGCATTTTCCAGTTCCCAGAACAGACTTCCCTTCCCGCTATGTCCAGGGGGTTCCCAAAACTCCACCCCTGAAAAACAGACAGGAGAATGAGGAGCAGGGTGAAGGGCAGGGGAGGAGCCCAGCTTTGCCCATGTGGTCTGTGGGGAGTCCGAGGGCGGGCTGATACACTTGGCTTCCACTGCAATCACTTTTGTTACGTTACACGTATCTGGACACAACCGGTTCTGGGTGGTCACGTGGCATCCCCCTCCATCACGCTTGACCTTGCACACGCAGATGCTGACCTTTTCACCTCATGCACATCCAAACGGAAGCATGTTCAGACATTTGGTTCAAACAGCCAGCTGTTACTGAATTCTTCACAGCGGAAAAAGTTCCTCCAATTTTTTTGAAATGTTTGAAGAAGCCGAGGACTTCCTAAAGCAGATCGTTACTTGGGCCCATCATTAAGACCCTGAGCAGAAAAGGCAGTCTATGGAATACTGCCATAGGGATCAAAACTCAGGCCTGGGCCGGGAAGGGGATCGTGGCTTCCAGAACATTTCACGTTGGTAAGTGCAGCTCCAAAGGCTGGATGCACAATCCTGGCACAACTGTCGAAGGTCTAATCTGGAGGGGATGATATAATCATTCAGGTCCCTGCCACCCCAAGCTCTTTGCCACAGTGGAGGGACATACACAGAGGAAAACTGGTATCGGGCCAGCTTCATGTGGCCCATGACAAAGGTGACAAATGCAGATGCCATGACACCCTCCCTAAATCCTTCACCAGAAATAACTGCCCATGAGGGCTTTCCATACTGTTCCCGGGGGAGCTTCAGGGACGCTGAGGTGGAAGAGCTTTCGTTTTATGAACTGCGCTTTGGGTATTCCACTCTTTTTTAATCCAAGATTAGCAGCGGTACTTGAGCAAATTCCCTGACCCTCCTATGACTCAGTTGCCTCATATGTAAAAGAGGGAGGGAATTATAGCACCTCGTTCATACGTTGTTTTAAGAATTAGGAGTTGGGGTTCCCTGGTGGTGTAGTGGCTAGGCTTCGGCGCTCTCAACACTGTGGCCTGGGTTCAATTCCCAGCCAGGGAACTACGCCCCACCCCTCAAAAAAGAATTAAGAGTTCAACTATTTAAAGCTCTTATAAACTGTGCCCAACACAGTGTGCTGTTATTGTTATTTTTTTGCTCACTCATGGAAATAGCACATTCTTTCACTCTGACCGGGTCTGGAAGTCCTGGGAGGACATGTCTGATAATTAACTCTGAAAGAAATGCAGCTAACGAGCACCTGTGCAGAAGATTCGGTTGAGAAGGAGATGACTAAAGAGTGCTCTGAGCACAGGAAACAGGCCAAGTTTCCCAAACAAAAAAGGTAAACTGGAAACAAAAGGAATTCTGACCCCAGGCAAAGCCAAAAATAAAAGCAATAATTTGGCTTCCTCCACCCACTGCTGACTCCCTCACGACCTATTCCCACGGCAAGTGGCTCAGAACTGCCAACACGGCATCAGGGAGCGTGGTTCTGACCCACTGTCATTTAGAGAAGGGTGCGTAGGCCCTGCTGAATGTTCCAGACTTTCGGCTTGGGTGCTTTCCTTTGACGATCACTGGCAGGTGAGGGAGGGTAACCACCCTGTGCCTTTGGGAATGGCTACGTCCCCACTTTGCACTAAAAGTAGCTCTGAATCATCTCGACATCAAATGAAATGTGTGTTACCCTCCAGGGAACTCCCACAGGAAGTGGTTTGCTTCCCTCTCCTCCCTTAAATGGCCACAGAAGCAGGGACAGGGGACACCCCCGGCACTGGTCCTTTACTTTGGATAATCTCTTTGGACCGACAGTGGGGCGACCACCTCACCTGTCAGCCAACTGCTCTCCCTGCCAGGATGAACCAGGCACAGGCTCCCATGTGCTCACCACTTCCACCTGGAAGTACTTCCTTCCGTGCCTCCCCCCTGAGACCGCACCCCAGGAAGACGGACCCTACTCAACTCATTCCCGGACCCCAGTGCCTGACACATAACACGCAGTAAGGCAACAAGCTGCGGCAACGGTGGGTGGATGGGTGGGTGAGCGGGCAGACAGACAGGTAACTGTGGACAGGAACATGGTGGATGGACAGATAGACGACAACAAAGAGTAAGGAATACAGGTGAAGAGCACAGAGGGCAAGGACCATCCACCCATAACCCAAGCATGTATCTGGCACCTTCTGAATACCAGACAACGTCTTGGATGCTGGGGGCACGTGTAAAGAAGGACTGCAAGAGCCCGGGTGCCCAGCGCACTGCTGGTCAGCACGACCAGCATGTGCCATGCACACACCTGGGCACCACTTCCCGCAGAACGCTTTGCAGAGCCAGCGTGGTTCTGATACCTTCAACCACCTACTTCTCTATTCCTCTGGGAGCAAGACTGCACCCCTCTGCTTTAAAAAAAAAATCTTGTTTTTAAAAACAACTAAACTAGCCTCCAATGTCTCCAGTGCGGCCCAGCTATTATTTTCCAGAGCACAGAGAGAGTGCAGCCAAGTTCAAGTTTATCTTCTTTGCTTGCACCCATTTCCTAAGCTTGAGCTCAGGCAGGCCCATGGCCTTCAATGCCATCTAAATGCTGGCAACTCAGAACCTGCATCTCCTTATCCCAACCTTGCTGCTGAACCCCAGGTTCACACCCAGCTGTGCGGCTCAGTACCTTCACCTGGGTAAACACAAAGCACCACCAACTCAGCAAGACTAAAAGCAAAGTACTACTGTCCTCTCCCAAACCGGTTACTGTTGTGACCGTCCCCACTGGAGTGAGGGGAAGCCTCATGCCCTTCCTTCTAGCTGCTCCAACAAGAAATGGGGTTCACCATTGACTCCTTCCTTTCGTTAGTCTCTGCAGGTCCCACGTGACAGCAAACCTTGTTGACCTTAACCTTGCAAACACAACCAGAATCTCATTACTTCCCACCACTGTTGCTTCTTCAATTCTGGTCCAAGCCACCAGCACCTCCTGCCTGAATTACTGCCCCAGCTGCCTAACCCATCTCCCCAGGTTTATCCTTGTCCCCAGTCCTTTCTGGATATAGTAGCCAAAATGGGTCCTTCTGCAAAACCATGTGTCCCCTGTGCTGGCATCCCTCCAACAGTTCCCATTTCATGTAAAGGCCCTACCTGAGATTTTCCCCGTCAGACCTCAGCTCTCAGCTGTGTGCCCTGACCCAGGTGGCTGGACAGACAGGACTGAAGTCTAGTCCATCCCTCTGGGGAGCCCTGCGCTCACAGGCTTACATCCATGGGCATGTCTTTCTCTGATTTGCACGAAGGCACGGGGGCCAGCAGCAGCCCGGTGCTGGACCACCAAGAGCACGCTCCTCCAGCCCACCGCCCCGCCATGCCCTCTGCCCGGGACAGGTTCATTCTCGCCTCGCTTGGCCTCTGTCCTTACACAGTCCTGTCTGGAATGACAGCCACCCTTCCACGCGGCATGTCCCATCTCCCCTCCTTTCCTTCCACTTCTAAAGTTGTCACTGTCGCTGGGAACTCTGTTTAATG
The DNA here is from genome assembly GCA_004026885.1 of Lyroderma lyra. Lineage (NCBI taxonomy): Eukaryota > Metazoa > Chordata > Mammalia > Chiroptera > Megadermatidae > Lyroderma > Lyroderma lyra. The sequence continues at coordinate 41,078 of PVJL010004863.1, forward strand.
CCCATTGCCCCTCACTAGAAATTCTTATTGTTTAAAAAACATATTCATATAAAATGTAACATACGATAAAATCAACTATTCTGAAGCGAACAGTCTGTCCACTGCCGTTTAGTGCATCTGCAATGTCGTGCGACCACCAACTGTACCCATTCCAGAACACCCATCACTCCCAAATAACGCCCCCCCACCGGGCAGCTCGTCTCCGTGCTCTCCCGCCGAAGACCCTGGTGCTGTCCGACCTATGCCGGACGTTTCAGGTAAAGGGAATCACACAGTGTGTGACCTGTGCAGTGTCTGACCTTTCGGTGCCCTCACTGGGGTTAAGTCTATGACGACAGTCTTTCCTCACTCACCACTGTGTTTTCTATGCCTAGGGACACGGTCAGGCCCCAAAACAAAACAAACCATACAAACCAGCATTTGCTAAAAACTAGCATTTGTTGAATGAATGAATGAATGAATGAATGAATGGGTAACGAGTGAGAGCCATATTCAAAGCGGAAGGAAAGAGAATGTTAAAGCAGATTCACGCGAGGGCTCCTGGACCTGACAGGACGTGGACCCAAACCCGGGGCTGGCCGCGGCCAGCGCAGCAAGAGACCCGCCATCGCGTGCTGCAACCCGTGGGGCTGGCCTGCAGGATGGCCCCGAGCCTCAGAGCTCCCCTGGCACACCTTCCAGACCCCATGCCCACAGGACCGTCAGCAGAGACAGCTCAGACATCAGCAGAGACAGCTCAGACATCATCACATACCGGAAGAGCACAGACAAGTGGCTCCCTGCACGCATTCCAGCAACATGGCTGTATCATCGTAATGAAATGATTGGAAACGGGACATCGAAGATGGCTTGTTCGCCTCAGTTCTAGCCCCCATCCCCCTCCCCACCGCCCCGAGGAGCGTTTGGGCCTCTGAAGGTCCTCAGGGAGCTGTGCTGCTTGGAGGGAGACACTGAGTCTCAGAGCTGACCTCAGCTCCTTTTCCTCACACTTCCACACTGTGTAACTTCCAGAGACAGAGCTTGACTGGCAGTGGCAGCAGGTGGATGACAGCAAGTCCCTACGAGCAAAGCCCTGGGGACAGCTTGCAAGCTGGGTGACCCTGGGTAAATTTCTCAACTTGCTTGTGCTCAATGACACCATCTGCAAAATCAGGATGGCAGCAACGGCACCTGAGTCACAGGCCAGTTGGAGACTAAATGAGTTCATCCCTATGAGGTGCTCACAATAAGGGCCAGCAGACAGTAAGTGCTTAATAAGCACTTGCTTTCATAGCCAGGATGGGTGGACAGACAGACAAATGGACAGAAGGATACTCAGACTGAAATCCCAATGCAGCATGGACCTCCCTCTCTGTATCTCTAAACCAGTGATGCCCAGCAGAAACGTCATGCCAGCCACATGTGCAATTTTAAATTCTCTAGTAGCCACATGAAAAAAAGTAAAAACAAACAGGTGAAATTAATATTAGTAATTATCTTATTTAACCTAATACATCCGACGTAGGATCATTTCAACATGTAATCAATATAAAAATAGTGAGACAGTTTACTATTCTATTCTATTTTCTTCAGAATATTCAAAATATTTAAATGCATATTTTACACTTACAGTCTATGTCTCAATGTGGATGCTAAATTTTCAGTGATTAATGTGAAACGGAGTACTTCCAGAACAATCAACTTGGGTTTAAAGGAAAAATATTCTACCCTGCTATCGTTTTAAAATTTAACATTAGTAAGATTAAATAAAATTTGAAGACTGGGTCCTCAGTCACACTGAGAGCCCAACAGTCATGTGGGGGTGTGGCTCCCGTGGGGTGTGGCTCCCTTGGGGAAAGCGCAGCTATAAACTGCAACAGTCTGCACGCAACAGGCACGGGATCTTTCACTCTGAACGAGACCTGGCACGAGCAGAGCTAACAGGTACAGAGGCTTTCCCACCCCTTATCTCATCTAATCCTGAATGATCCTATGAGACAGGTTCTGCTGTTTCCATGTCACAGATGAAGAAATTGGGGTTGAGAGAGGTTAAGTGCACCGACCCCGGTCACGCAGCTGGTACGTGGTGGTCGGGCGTGGAACCATGGACTGGCTAAATCCAGAACCTGTGTTCTTCACCACAGTACTCACTAAGCCTTCACCTGGGGCCATAAAAATCTCTGTTTTGTCACCCAGATCCGACGTGCGTAAGGCAGAAGAATGTGCTGCTGTGCCGTGGCAGGGTGGACCTCAGGCCATAGACAAGCATCAGTTCTCCAGCTCTGACCACATCAGGACAGAACCTCTTGCCCAGGCCTGGCTGCATGACATGCTCTAGCCAATGAACTAGGGACACACGCGACTTCTCAGTGCCACTGGGTGCGCCCGCCTCTCTCGGCCGTGAAAATGGTCCTGGCAGAGGCTGCCTCAGCATCCTGGATCCCAAGGTGATGACAGCATGGAGTGGAGTCGCAGGTGACTGACTGCCGATGGACACGCTGTGAAATTGGTTACCTGGCGTACCCCAGCCGTGTGACTGATACATGCGTGGTTAACTTGTGGGTGGGAGAGGGGCAGGCTTGGTGTTCAAGGACAGGTAACTCGGAGCTCTTCCTCACCGTGACAGCCTGGATGCCGCGGGCTGCTCCCCACTAAGTCAGCCAAAGGCCTCCACACCGCCGGCTGCAGCGGGGTCTGCTCTCCTTCCTTCTGGCATCACTGTATTTCTTACAAAGAGCTCATTAAGGCAATTATCAGTCATTAGCACAGTAGCCTGAGCATCAGGATACTCACACACATTAATAAAACACAATTTAGCAGAGCAAGTAAAGACAAGAACAAATGAGGCTCCCTTGTGGGGTGCGCCAGGCTTGAGCTGAAGAGAACTTCCACTAAACTAAAAGCCTTGAATTCTGGAGAAATCTGGGTCGCCAATCTCAGTGCCTCCTTAGTCCCCATTTGCATGTGATGCAATTCAACCAACAAAACCTGGTGTCTTAAAGGATAAGGAGGAATCCGAAGGCAGAAAAGTTAATGGGCTTTCCAAGGGGAAAAAAAAAATAGATTCCCAAATCCTGGCAACATGGAAGAAAAGAGTATGTTAAATTTCAAGAGTGGTGAAGTTTGGTACACAGAGGCAGAGCCCCAGGCCGGAAAGACTGGAGCCCGACTGGAAACAGCTTTATGTAACCTATGAAGGTCACTCCTGTTCAGACTTTTCCTGGAGGCAATGAGGAGTAATCACAGAGGCTTGTGCTGGGGCTGCCAGGAGCTGGTCTGAGCTTTGGAAAAACCAATCGGACAACGTAAAAAGGACCGATTAGGAGACACACAAGGAGACCAGGCCTGCAGCTAATGCAATGCTCCAGGCCGGGAATGCTGGGAACCCCACCCAGGACTGTGACAGATGGAGATGAAAAAATCCCACAGAAGACATCGGGAGAAAACAGACACGGGCTTAGTGCTCACCTGGATGGCCTGAGCGAAAGAGAGACAAGGAGAGGGGAAATGTGACAGAGAGAAAGTTTCTAATGATGACTCTGAGATGTCAACCTTGGGGACATAATGATGTGATTAGAAGAGACTTTCAGAAATTATTCTGATAGGTTGAATCTGGTGGGTAAATGCAGAAAACGATGAACACATGTAAATATAAACATTAAAAACTCATTTGCTTTCCCACCCAAGGGCATTTAATGTCTGCAGCTCAAGGAGCAGAAGCCCCAGAGAGCTGGACCATGAGGTCAAGGCTATGCTCCCACGAAATGGACCGAGAACCGTGCCTGCCTACCTCTGCCTTCCTCTGGTTCTGACAGAGCAGCTCGCCTGCCCATCATCTGTGACAGGAGGTTTCATTTTTGGACAAGGCTCTTCGGGGCATGTGTCTTCCTCTCCTAGTCATTACTTCCCCCCGATGTGTGCACAAGTAACGCCGCCACCTACACAACGCCACTTCCACCCACTCCAGTCTCAAAGGGCAACAGGGATGCGAACCCCAGACGCCCAGTGTGCACTGCCCAGCCAGGGTGAGCGGTCACTGGTAGGACCTCACTCCATCATGCGTTCATCTCCGATCGGAGGCACAGGTGGCGCAGGCCCCTTGGGGCTGTCCCATCCATCTGTCAGACCCTCTGAGACTTCCCCTGGGGGCTACGCTCCAGTGCTGAGCTGTTTCCCTTCGTGGAGAGTATTTCATTCCAGAAGCACGGTCAAGCCTCAGCAGCTGCCCAAGCCGACAGCACAGCGTGGAGCAAGAAGTTCCCCCAGTTTGATCACTCATCCAACGTGTACAACACCCTGACAACACGCCAAGTCCTGCGCCAGGCAAGGAGACACAGAGATAAACAGGTGACCATCTGTTTTTCAAGGAACTCACAGATTCCTCAAGGAGACCAAGACAAAGACAAATAAAATACAGATGTAGTTAATGCGACTGGTTCTGTTTGCTTCTGGCTTTTCCCGATTAGGTGACAGCTAATGAGGACACAAATCTAGACTATTGGTTTAGCGTCGGTTTAACTGGCAATCTTAGTCACTTCAGGCTGCTATAACAAAGTGATCTAGACCAGGTGGCGTATAAACAGCAGACCTGATGCCTCATCGTCCTGGAGGCGAGGCAGTCTGAGCTCAAGCTGCCAGCACGGTCAGCTTCTGGGAAGAACCCTTTTCTGGGTGGCAGACTGCTGACTTTGCCGTCATAGCCTCACACGGGGGAAGCATATGGTGGTGGCACTAGTCAGGGCACTAATCCCACGCGTGGGAGCCCCACCCTCATAACCTCATTTCACCTCCCAAGGGCCCCACCTCCTAATACCATCACTTGGGGGCGGGGCAGGATTTCAACATACGAATTGAAGGGGGATAGACATTCAGTCCATTGCAGTGGTGTTATTAAATACTGCTTGAAGTTCCACTTTAAGAAGCAACAAGCTTTCTCACATAAGGACATCACACTTGTGAAACTATACGAGTATCGTGTAGATTCTTTTGTTCAACTTCTGACAGTCAAGTACCCCTGGACAAGAGACAAAACGGGGTCCAACACTGTCCTAGGCGAACATCTTGGTGGAAGACAAGTGTGTCTAGAATTTGGATCCCTTCTGCCTAACGTAACGGACCAGGAGATACATGAAACAGGACTGAGAACGCAGGCTGCTCGTGTTCAGAAATAACGACGTCCTGACGTTCCCGTCTGGACACTAACAAGCACTGGGAAACAACCCTCCATTTTTGTCCTCACTCGGCTCTCAGCTCAGACGACAAAGCGCTACTTCAGAACGTTCCCCTGTTTCTGCTCATCAGCCATCTCACGGTGAGACGCATTTTTACTGTGAGTATAGAGAGCGCATGCACATTGGAACACCAGACTCAGTCCCATCTTGACAGATTTTCCCAGGTTTCCCTGACTCTCTTGCATCCTGCAATATTCCCAATTTTAAACTCCTTCAGGGAAAATATTTAAATTAAAACAAATGTCACATTATAACGACGCAATGAACACTGAACAGACATACAGGGAAGGAGACAGTTCCTTACGAAGTGTTTAAATCATGCCAGATAAAGTCCCCACGCTTGCAATAAGCCTCAAAGTCAGGAGTAGTACGTTTCCCACTTGGAAGGAAAAAAATTAAAAGTGTCCTTGAGGTTGAGAGATTGATCACATTGTGGGGTGGGGAGGAAGGTATGTTGGTGGCCAAGATTCTAAGTCAGGCCTGTCTGACCTCCAAAATGAACATCCCATCCATGACACAGTGTTCGCTCTCATTCAATCATCTCAAATTCCAGAATGCTCTTCTAGAAAGGTGAGTCTAATGGACTGTCACCCTCCTCTAAGTGCCGCTATCACTCAAGTCATTCTCCTCAAGTTGACCTCACCTGCCACAATCTGTCCCCTGAGCTAGGACATTTTCTGCATGTTACCCAGCAAATGACACTTTTCCAATAGTCCCCAACAAGGTCAAATACAGTATAGCTGACCCTGTGGACCCTTGAGCAATGGTAGGAGTCAGGGGTGCCAAAACCCCATGTAGTCAAAAATCAGTGTGTATTTTGACTCCCCCAAAACATAACTACTAATGGCCTACTGGGGACTGGAAGCCTAACTGGTAACATAAACGATTGATTAACACGTATTTTGTATGTCATATGTATTACGTACTGCATCCTTATAATAAACGATAGAAAAGATATTTTTAAGAAAATCATGGAGAGAAAATACACTTAGAGTACTGTACTGTACTTACTGATACCGTAAGTTTATGTCATCTGTTTACAAGATGATAAAAATCCAAGTACAATTTGGACCCACACAGTTTAAACCTGTGTTGTTCAAGGGTCAACAGCACTCGGTTCTTGAAATATCAATAACCATGAAAATGACTCTGACACAGCTACTTTGCTGAACCCGCTCGTTTTGGGGAACTTACAGGATTGAAAAACATTTTTCATTCAAATATACGTAAAGCTATCATAGTTAAAAAAAGGGGGGGTCGAGTTTATTTAAGAAGAGTCTGGTCTGGCCTGCCACCAAAGATGCCACATATCTTTAGAATTACTTTTGAAGGAAGATGTTTAACACATTTTAAATGACAATGAAAGTCTCGAAATGAGAAAACAAAGTAAGTGACTGTGATGGTTAGTTTTGCGTGTCAACTTGACCGGCCTACAGTCCCAGCTGTTGACTCAAACACTAGTCTCAGTGTCACTGTGAAGGCATTTTGCAGATGCGGTTAACGTGCGACAATCAGTGGATGATGAAGGGGCCTCGTCCAGGCAGTAGGAGGCCTGAAGAGCACAACCCGGGGGTTCTGCCCGAAGACTGCAGCATTAGCTCCTGCCTGAGGCTGTGCCCCGCTGGTGTCAGACTCGCCAGCTGCAACAATCGTGGGAGCCGATTGCTTATAACGAAGTTTCTAGGTGTATACACACCTCTGTCTATCCAGTAAGCCCTCCTTAAACGCCGATAGTTCTCAGAACCGTGGCACCAGGCTGCGTGCCACCATCCAGAGTGGTGGCATCTCAAAACCGTGGTGACAAAATGACATCATGTGAGGACCTGCTATACATCTCTATCTGTACCCACCGCCGGTCCCCCTTCGTCGAGAACCCTGCCTCATACACGACCAGCATAAGCCTAACGTGTAATTTCAGGGGGACCACTGCATCTGACGTCACAACGTTCGCCGATGGAAGACTGTCTTCTCGCCAGATGAGGGAACTGAACGTCCCCGCAGCTACGTGAGGAGCGCACAGACACGCAGTGCCAGTATAGCAGGCCCCTGGACTCAAATGGTGGGCTGCCTTCCCCAAGACGCACGGTCCCCAAGTCACCACACTCCCTAATGGGAGTACCTCAGGAAAGAAGGAAATGCAACGACTTGCCACAGGCTACGTTTTGAGCACCCCCGGAGGAGGAGGGCACCCCCAGCCCAGTCCCAGGGCATCTTCTCCCTCGTGGTGGGGGAGGTGCAGGCTGGCAGTAATGGCACCGAGCGGAGGAGGGGGCTAGCCAAGGCCGGAGTTCCCCTCGGCCCTCACCACCCGCTAAGCCCGGGCCGCCTAGTCTGCTCCCTTGTCAAGCTGTGCAGCTGTTCAACGTGAATGCCAACGTCACTGCTCGTCACTAATTCACTGGCAGCCTTCACGTAAACCTCATTAATGGGCACCGTTAATTGCTCCGTGCACACTGCCCATTGCCAATGATGTTCACTGTCGGGCGAATCTGCTGCCATCGGAGAGAAAGCACGCAGTTGCCTTCATCTGTGCAGGTGGGTGAGTGACTGGCTCTGCAACCGAAACGACAGCCCTCTTCTCAACCAGGACCCATTCCTGGGAATGTGACAGTGTGCAAAGTGCGGGTACCTGTCTGTCACCCCAGCCCAGGGACTCACACAGCTGGGCCTGCAACCTCAGCGGGCGGGCCGGCTGGCCGTGGAAAACAGTTTCCCAAGAGAGTTTGCACACAGATCTGAGCTCCTTCTCTGCCAGGGCCAGGAGGCACGTCACAGGAAGGGGCGTGTGTGTGCACAGCCACAGAGACGCCCCGCAAGCATTCAGCCTCAGACACGTGCGGGGAGTGGAAGGTTCACCCTGTGAGGAAAACCTCGGGGTCAGGCTCGTCAGAAGCCAGAAATTCAGCTTTCGAATCATTTGTAGACCGGCATAAGCACTTCTTGGGAGATGATCGATTGCTCATCACCTCCTAAGAAACAGGCCACCCTCATGAGTCCAATTATCTACAAACTTCTGCAGTCAGTTTTCTCATTATGGGTACACAAAGACGTGGCCTGGTGCACAGACGCCTGCACTGTTTTCACAAACAGAAAGAGTTGAAGTGATGGAAGCTCAGGACCTGACTCGGCAAGCACCCCCTGTGGCTTGTACAGGACAGAAATGAGGAGTGAAAAAGGGTCAGCGGTCAGCGTAGGGCGGCAGCTGGATTCTCGTGCCTGCTTCAATCCTCAAGGCGAAGTCGGCTTGGATAGACAGGTGGGTGGGTGGGTGGATGATGGATGGATGGATGGATGGATGGATGGACGGACAGACGGACAGGGAAGGAGGGAGACACACAGGGAGAGAGGGAGCGAGAAAGGAGAAAGGTAAGGTTGCTGGCCAAGATTCTAAGCCAGATCAGTCTGACCTCCAAGATTAACATCCTCTCCCTGACATTAGTGTTCATTCTCACTCGGCCATCTCAAATTCCAGAATGCTCTCCCGGAAGGCTAATATGGACTGTCGCCCTCCTCTACGTGCTTCTGTCACTCAAGTCGTTCTCCTCAACCTGACCGCACCCAACACAATGTGCCCTTTGGTCTAAGACATCGGTGTGTGTGGAGGGGGTAAACATATACAAGGGCTGTCCAGAAAAATCCAGCCATAAATGCCTCCAGTTTCCATATTCTATAGCTGGATACTTTCCAGACAGCCTTCCTATGTGCATATACACACTCAAATACACACACACACACACACGTACATGTGTAAGTATTAATATTTTTGTGTGTGTGCACACACAGTGTCAAACATACACATTTGCGGTTCAACGGCTTCCCCATAGTTTGTCCTTTGCCAAGCACATAGGGCTTCACCAGCTGGCTTTTGCCTGCAGCCTGGTCCCCCACCTCCGCACTTTGCAAGGATGCTCCCTCTCCGGGCCTCTGCAGGTGCTCCTACCTGTGCCTGGAGCACGTGTGCCCAAACATGTAAAGTCCTCACGGATCAAGGAGCGTTCTAAGCCTTTTGCGTCTATTAATTCATTTCATGCTCAAAGTGGCTCTACAAGGCAGGCAGGCTTGCCGTCCCCACTTCACAGCCACAGAACAAATACCTCGCCCAGGGTCTACCAGCCAGAACGCGGCAGGCGGGCTCCAGAGTTCAAGCCCTTGACCCCCGGGCTGGATCACGCTCCGAACTCTGCAGATGTCACTCGTCCTGGAAGGCTCCCCTGACCGTCTCCTTCCATTAGAGCCAAGGAGCCTCCACAGCCCTCTGTATTCAGGCAGCTTTCTCAGGCCTTACCACTTGTCCCCGCATGTGGTCACTTACTTGTCTCTGTCCTTTCTCTAGATCAGGACGTGCTTAGGGCAGACCCCGCGGATACCCCGCATGCCGCCCACTGTCCTTGTGACTGCTGACCCCCATTCACAGCACAGAAGAGGCTTCAAGTTAAGTCACTAAATCCACATAGGCAAGACCATGAAAAAGCAACCGCGTAAGGGCCAGGAGACAGAGCTGCTGGAGCCAAACGCAGCTTCCTAGTCCAGCTGGGGGACAGCAGGACTCCTGCTGCTCAACAGCTGCCCAGTAAATCTGCCCTGCCATCGCGGACAGGCTCCTCCGTGCATCAGCATTCAGCAGCACACCTTCCACTGGCAGAACGCTCCGTGGCCACTTGGATTATGTCTGCCTTACCACGTCCCGCTAGGTCACTATTATCAAGGGGGTCAGCGGTAAGGTAGGACAAAATCACTGCCCTGGTGTGACAGATGCAGGCTGCTGAATTAGGGAGGGGAAGAGGAACAGGGCAGTGCTGTGTGGCGGCTAGAAGAAGGGCCATTACAGGGAGAGGGCCCAGCTTGGGACTCCAGCTCAACTCATCAGACCTGGGACAGTTCTGTACATTAGGGTCTCACCTATCAGCGGGGACAGAATTACTGCACTTGCTCATACGAGCACACATACGAAAGCCTCCTCACGACATAGTGGCCAGTTCACAGCAGCTGAATAAATGGCACGTTCCTTCCTACTCCAGGTGGAGTGTAAGGGATTGAGGGCTTAAGATTCCACCTGAGTGTTCCCAGGGCATTCCCGGGGCAATGTAGGGTGCAGGGTCCGCTCGTGTAACCAGGGCATTTCAAAGTGGAGGCAGAGGGTGTTTGGTAAAAAGTTTTGCCTTTGAGGGGTCCAGAAAAGAAGGTTGGAGGAGCCAGCTGTGCAAGGAGGGATTTCCAACCACGTTGTATTGGGTGTACTTCCTTGCTCCTAAGTATTTACTGAGCATCTATTGTGTGCCAGGTACCAGTAAAGGAAGGAGTCCAGTGCCTCGCACGCCTCTCGATACCCAAGCACTCTCCCTGCTGAACCTTACTGAGCTGAGTCATTGCCCGCCGTGGCCTCCTTCAGCTCCTGCCCTGCACAGGCTGCCTCGAGCCTCGGCCCTCCTGGTAGATGCTGGTCCCCCAGAGTCACGGCGGCTCCTGCTGCCTCCCCAGCCCAGCTCACACTGCCGTCACTCAGGCGGCACGGGCCTTCGCACCCGGCGTGCCACCACCAGTCATGCTCCACCACACTGCCGTCCTCTACCCTAGGCACGTGTGAAGGTCTGAAATCGTCGTTTGCTCATTTACAGGCTGTCGCTCCAAAGGAAAGGGTCATCCCATGGAGACAGGGACCCTGTCAACTCACTCATGGTTGTCTCTCCAGAGCCTGATGAACTGTGGGTGTGCGATGAACATTTTCTTTGTTTTTCTTTATTGGGGTGACAGTTGATAAATATTTTCTGAATGAATAAAGGGGAGGAAAGGGGAAGTGTGAGACAGAGAAGAGGGGGAGGAAGGGGATAGAGGGGACTCCGGGGGGCTGCACGACACTGTCACGGAGAGCAGGGAGGGGGTGGTGGGGTGGGCAGGCTGCATCCTGCCATGGCCCCCGGGGAAGAGCCTTGCACCAGGGAGGCTCTGGAGAAGCTGGCTTTCCCCTTGGCATGTATTAATCTTGTTCCTCTGCTTCTGGGGGACAGCAGCTCTGTGTCTTACCCTCCTGTGTCCCACGGACCAGACAGATGTTACACGGCAAATATGTCCTGAATAACGAAAACAAAGAAGGCTTGCCCATGTTTTCGTGGTTCATTTATATACACACGAGACACCCAAAGACCAGAGAGCCCAGTGACTTGTCAAAGGCTCACAGAACTCAGCGGCTGTCCCACCTTCCGGGGCGTGGAGCATCTTGACTGCCATCTCCCTGGGGCAGCTAAATGATTTGTCAGCCCCCCCGGGGTGTATCCTCTCCATAACCACATTCCCACTGAGGCTGCAGGTTAGATCTCATCCCTGTTTCCCAAGGCTGTCCCTAGGAACAGGTGCTGGAAATATTTGGGCACATGGTACGTGCTCAATAAATACACATCGATAGATTGATTTGTCCCCACTCTCAAAAGCAACTTCAAAGACCACCGGTTTGAAGAGAGCTGGATTCAATGATTTCATCGGCAGCCTGATCCCAGGTGTCAAACAACTTCAGAGTTCACTTGGGCTCCTGTGGTCTTTGTAATCCAAAAGTATTGATCCCAACAGCCAATTTCTGTCAGACTCATCACCACAACTCATTTCATCTCCTCCCAGCGGTATGTGAGCTCAAAGCTCTCCATCAGTCCAATATCGTGCAATGTGCATGGCAGGGCTAAATAAGAAGTCATGCCACGATGTAAACGCTCAGGATGACGTTTTTGAAGTTTAGGTTTTCTGTATCATCTGTCTGCTGTCCTCAAACAAATCTCAGATTTGCCTCCCTTTACAATTACACAGGAATCTCTAGCAGGAGCCTGCAGTCTTTCGTCCACACCCCTGGTGTAGCAAGCCCTTAGTTTCTCTGATGCCAAAAGCCCTGACCACCACCTGTCCTTAGTACCAGCCCCAGCCCTGGACATCGTCTAAGAGTCGACCCACTATCTTCCCTTCAAATAGCCCTCCTTTATGAATTACTTAATAATTAACTTTATTAATTACTTAATCCCACTAAATCTACTTCATTTAACCCACAAACAACCCCAACCACCACTTCCCATTTGGGGGAAGGTGGACTGACCTGAATGAGAATCTTCCCTGTCCTATAAATAAACAATATGTCATTATGTTTATTGTAATAGTTTCTTGGAAACTCAGTTTTTTCACCTATAAGCTGGGTCATTTGTGGGGAGTAGCAACTGTTCACCCAACCCTGGGCACGGGATGAGATGTTGCCCAGCCTTCAGGCAGTGAGGTGTGGCCACATGACTAAGCTCTAACCAGTCAGAGTTGAGCAGCAGTGACGTGGGTCCCACCCTCACTGCTCCAAACTCTTGCCCTCTGCTGGCTGGACTTCAGGGTCCAGAGCTAAGAAACCACATGTGGACAAGGACCAAACTTCCTTCAGCCTGAGTCACCATGTGGAGCAGGCACCACACACCTGCCTTGATTCTCGCCAACATACTCACTCACTCAAAGAGTGAGGGACAAACTTACTGAGTCATTACATATTCTCGGGACAACTTAGCCTGCTCTAATGAATACACCATTCTTCCAGCCTGATGGTTATCATAATTAAATAATGAAAATCTGCAAAATACCTAGTGTAGGACCTGGCAATAGAACCAGCATTTGTTAACGTTTCATCATCCCTTTATTTTCTCTGATGGCCTTTTTGCCCCAACTCTTTAAAATGAGAACAGAGGTTACATCAAACTGGTCATACAAAGGCTGCCACTTACTACGCAGGTGTGAATGTCTCTTCTCTGAGCCTCAACTCTCATCATAAAATTAAAAAAAACAAAACAAAACAAAACAAAAAACCAGAAACAACAGTAGCTATTGAGGGCTACTGTAGAGTTAAATGAGATGCTATAACCAAGGACGGCTTGGAAATGTGTCTGGCACAGAGCAAGCAAACACTACTTTATCTCCCCAACTTGAAACTGTACACATCCCAAGAGTGTGGGGGCCATACCGTACCCATCTCTATCTTTCCCCACCATGCCTTGGGGATATAAACCACATCTGATGGATGTTTGTTTCTTGATTAGGCAGTGACGATCTCCAGGAAAGGAAGCCAAAGGCATTTAAGCAGCTTTCTTTCCAGCCGCCTGCATGAAGCATGTCCAAGGGCACGCTGAGAAGGACAACGGAGCGGAGATAACAGGCAAGACTACTTCAAAGTGATGGTGTGTGCCCTCTCTGACCCGAACCAACGAGCTTCTGCTTGCTGAAGCCCATACTCCTCCGACCTAGCAGAAAGATGTGTGTGTGAGCACATTATGCTTATATCAAAGTAGCTCAACTTTCAGTACATTACTGGAAATTCTGAGCAAGCAGGAGCAGGACGAACAGGAAGAAAAAAGCAGCACAAGGGAGTCAGACTGAAGTTTGCCCAAATGATGGAGTGCTTACAAAGCACACATGAAGGAAATAAAAAACGATAAACAGCAACACCCCAATTACCCAGGTTCCACTGAAGTGACGTTTGTAGGTAACGAGAGGCTTACTGCTTTTATTGCTAAATAGTTTTAACTAAGTGAAAAGACACGTCCTCGGTCTCGTAATCAATATAATAAATATATTCTAAATTTTTCTTAATGATCCCGGTTAATTATGCATCCCCAACCTTGGCGCGGTGCCTGGCAAAGGCGCTCTGCAGCACTGAATTTTACTAGGCTGCAGCAGCATTTTGTACGCCCTCGGGAGCTACACGGGTGTCCGGGGAATCCGCCCTGCACAATGGGTCTGCATGACCTACCGCTGGGAGACGCAGCTTCCCGATTACTTCTCCTGGAGGTCAGAAGGTCCCTTCGCATGCGTGTTTCTGGTCAGCTTCTCACACTCCTCTCAAGTGCACTGTTGTGTTTATATCCTGTAGGGGAGGCATTCACGTGTGCAGCTGGTCAGAATACGGTGGCCGTCTCCACGACTGTCGGGAATCGTTGGGTTCCCCTTCTCCCCACTACAGGCAGACCTGATCTTCCTTAGCTCCCACAAGTCACCAGTGATCGTGGGACAACCTCTGGCCAATGAAACTGTGAGCCAGAGCCTTGAAGAGCCAGAACGTGATTCTCTAGGTTCCAGCTGCCTCTGGCCACCATGATCTGTGGCACTGCAGGTAGTGGGCCCTGCCTGGCCTTCAGGGCATGAGGAAAATGGGGCAGGACCCCTCCCTCCACATACCCACAGAGCAACCACAGGCGAACGTGGAACATCAGTGAGAACAAGTTACTTAAACTACAGAGAGATCTGGGGGTGGTTCATAAACAGCATAACCGAACCCATCTTGATGAATTTAATGATCTAGTAAAAAAAAAAAAAAGTTGTCAGTGAGTCATCGGTCAAGAGGCCTTCCAACAAGAAGAACGCATCGTTTTATACTCCGTGACACGCACCGTGGCTGCCCAAAGGCTGTGTGTGCGCGTGTCAGTATGTCAGAGTAGAAGGGAGCAACTGTTATCGCCACTCCCTTGCAATGGAGTCTCCTAGGAGCTGTAAGTTGCCGATGGGCAGAGATTGTGTCTCTTTCTCCTATCTCTCCAGAACCTAACGCAGCACCTGGTACAGAGCAGAGGTCAATACACAGTCCTCTATGTTAACCACCTTGTCAGATGCCACTAAGGAAAAAGATAATGACCGTAGCTTGCCCAAACACACATGGAACTTGTAACCAGAAAAGGGAGGAGGCCCATCCACCCCACCAGTTAGGTCTGATGACATGGCGTGCTCCCTGTCCTTGCCCTCTCATCTGAGGACAGAGCCAGTGACTCATGCCCACAGTCAGTGTCACTGCGGACAGATGCCTGTGCACGCAGCCAACAGCTCCTCCTGCCCATTGTGTCTTCCCCTTAGGCTGCGAGGAATTTTCCGACCAGGCCTGTTGGTGAGGAAAGCTCATTCTGCTGCCCTCTGGGGTCAAGATATCCTTGTTCAAACTGAGTCATCGGAACTTCACGCCGCCTGTCCTGTTTAAAGGGACAGGACTTTGTGGTTATCCCAGAGCACCCCACAGCCCAGTGGCAATGCATTCGTCATTTGCCTGCTCTGGACGTAACAGTTAACAAAAAAGCCATTTATTGAGAGTTCACTAGCTTCGTGCCCTTACGCTGCGCATGAGGTCAGGCCCTTCGCTTACAGTATCCCATCTCATCTTTAGGGCAATCCTTTAAGGTAGAAATTACTACCCTCATTTTACAGATGAGAAAGTGATAGCACCAAAAAGTTCAGGACACATGCCCAAGCTAAATGCACAGGGCCCTGGGTTTTGTTAACATTTTACAGACTGGTATTTCCTAATTACTCGTGTTTCTCTGAATTTAGGACTGACCTGTTTGTCCGCTGACTCCTTCCGCTACAAACACTTACCGAGGCCCTGAGGCACTCCTCTCCCCCTTTTACACGGGGTTTAAATGTATAACCAGCCAATGGCGGCTCCAGAATTTACAGGTCTGACCAATTATAAAGTTTGATCACTGACTACAGATCAAAGCACCTACCTCGTAGGGTTGTAATAAGAATTAATGAGTTAATATAGTAAAAGTGCTAATAACAGTTCCTGGCACCCAATGGACTCCATAAATGTTAGCCATGTATAAAATTAAACGTAATAAAGGCTACTGCCCACCAGCACGTTTTGGCACAGTGTGTTGGGGATGGGGTGGGGAATGCAGGCTGGTGAGAAGGACTAAGTTCACTGTTATGTTCTACCATGGCTCACCTTGGAGGCAACACATGGACCTTTGCTTTCTTACACGCAGGATGAGAAGAATGGACTAGGGCACCTCTAGAAGCCATCCTTTAAATGCTCAGATTTGTGATTCTGGTGGTTGATCAATAAAGGGGAGACTTAATGGCGAAGCACCCAGGACAATTCTCCAAGTCCACGCTGCAGAGAGCACGGGTCCTTATTAAAGAAGACATGGAGGAACCCCCGGAAAGACTGTGCCCCCTTAAAGGAATAGCTTCATAAAGGAACATTCCAGAGGCCAGAGTGGAAACATTTATCCCCCGAATATGAGATGGTGACAGAGACGGGGGAACAAAGCCCAGCACCTACCAATCCCAACGCGGACACTGGACGCGCTGCTCAGCGCCCTAGGTGCCATCAGTAAGAACCAACCAGCGTGGATGTGGGCAAGCACCAGGACAGGGAGGAAGCAGCTGGGAATGAGGGAGCACGAGGCAGAGACTGCCACTCGCAGGTAAGCAGAGCGGCGAGGGCAGGGCGTCACCAACACGGAGCTGGGGAGGGACAGTGCTGAGGACACAGACCCCACCAGCCCCGTGCCCACGAACCCGGGCGCCAAGGACAGAGCCGCCTTACTTATTTCCTTCTGCTTTTTACAGTTTTCTTTTCAATGGTGGTGAAATCCCCTTCGTCTGCTGTTAACACAAACTTGGAGGCTTAACACGACGTAAACTTGTCCTCTCGGAGCTCTGGAAGCCAGAAGTCCAAAATCCAGGTGCTGCAGGGCTGCCCTCCCTCCGGAGGCTCCAGGGGAGAACCTGAACCTTGTCTTTTCCAGTTTCTGGGGGCTTCCAGCCTTCCGTAACTTTGGCTTTGGGACTCGGGTCGCCGCCTCCACAACCGCACCGCGAGTGCGCAACCTCCCTCCGCCTCCCTCTGATACGGACACATCTGCTTACATCCGGAGCACGCCCCCATGAACCACAACTGTCTCCTCATCTCAAAACTGTTAATCACATCCGCAAAGGGGGTCCCCCACCCCATTTTCACATAAAGGAACACTTACAGGTCCCAGGGATTGAGACCTGGTATCTTTGGGCACATTTTTCGGCCGACTGTACTTCTCTTCGTACCTCATCTCTAAGAACATCAAGAAAACATTTAGCCTCTCAAAACAGAGAAAGAAGAATCCCAGAGCTGGACCACCGAACCTGGAAGCAGCCTTGGAAATGAGCTAATTCCAGCCTCCTCCATTGGGAAAGGCGGCGGGGGTGAGAGCAATTCGCCAGGAATGATCCAGAAGGCCCCGCCCAACCAACAGAACCTACTTCAATCCATGACTCCCTCCAAGGGCTCACTATTATCCTCCTTCCCCCCACCCTACCACCCCCCGAAAAAAGTCCACCGTGCATAAATTTTTGGCACTTCTACTGCAAAAAGTGAGCCACACCTCTGCAGAGGGATACAATTTACGAGAGCTGCAATCTCGGAGTCGGCCCAGCCTAGCCTAAAAGTAGTAAGTGCAAGAGCCTGGCCCGGGCGTACACCTGGGCAGTGTGAATTCGGATCTGGCACGCGGTGGCCGATGCAGCAGGTGTGTGACGAGGAGGCGCGGGTCAGGGCCACCCCTAAGGGAGATAAAGCAGCGTCAGGGGTACAGCTGAGTGCAGCTGCAGAGTGGGTTGCAGGGCAGGAGGTAACTCCGCCCCCCGCTCCTGCAGCTGTCACACGTTAGGGAGCACCTGGACAGCTCCAGTTACAGCCTGGATTCTGGGCCCCAGCCCCAGAGTTTCAGATTCTGTTGGGTCTAGGGGGTGGGGCCCAACCATGAGCATCGCTAACAAGTCCCAGGTGCTGGTGATGCTGTGGGCCCGGGGACAACCTGCTGAGAGCCGCTGTCCTCTAGGGCACCTGGGGTGGGGGGGCAGAGACAAGCAGCAGAAAGGGAACACAGGGATGGATATTCAATAACACTGGAAACATTCCTAACATGGTGGTGGACAAGAAGAAATGAGGTGGCAGAAAGGGACAGAGGTGGCATTCACCGAACGAGCCCATACAAAGGGAGGACGTTCAGGAGGACAGAAGAGGAAGCATTCTGTACTTGACATACTACTAGGTTTAAAGTTGCCAGCAGGACAGGCTGGACACATCCACACACAAAGCGGCCGAGTGCATGAATGAGAAGCCACAGGACTCAGTGACCTGTCTTTGAAGGGCGGGCGGGGAGGCGTGGGTGCAGGTGCCCAGAGCGGTGTGCTCAGAGGGCCAGCTGCCCTCCGGAGAGGGCGGGCTCTGCAGAAGGGGGCGGCTGAGATGGGCCGAGCTAAGGCAGGATAAGGATCTGACAACCAGGCCATGGCCACAGGGTGCAAGCCAGGCGCTGAGGGCCAAGCTCAGAAAACGAGAGCCTTGGCCACTGGTGAAGAAGATGCAGAAAGGGGTGGGTTTGAGAGAGAAAGGGGCTTACATTTGCCAAGGAGGGACCACTCTCTGGGGAGCCACCTGAAGAGAGAGATGGATGAGGTAAGCCGACAGAAGTGATGTGCTCTGGCCCAAAGTGCCAGGACTCAGGAAAACAAATCAGTGACAACTCTGAATATGCCTTCAATGTGGGCACCCAGGGGTGTCCCAGGGGTGTCCCCTAAAGGAGCATACTTGCTCCTCAATTCCCAGTCCCCAGAGCAGTGCCTGACACCAATGGCGGCCTTAGGAAAGCATCACTGGATGAATGAATGAATCAACGAATGAGGAAACCCTAAGAATGCTAGAACGAGCGAAAGAATTCCCATCTGTCAGCAGTACATAACGAATTACATAACGAACATAAAAACCAAATAAAAACAAGACAAAAGTGAAAGGATCACAGAGAAGGTGGGTTCCAAATAAGCCCCTCTCTTCAGACTTCTCTTGCTTACACTGAGCTCTAGCATTTCTACTTGAAAAACGCCTCTTTTTAACCTTAATCCAGAGACCGATGAGAAAACACACCTGCCACTCCACCCACCGATGCCACCCTTCCCCCCCACCGATGCCCCAGGAAAGAGGATCTGCTAACCAGGCTGGTCAACATACTCACTGGCCCGCACTCCCACGTACCAGCACTCACCGAAAAGCAAAGCATTCTCGGCATGGAAAATGGGTGGGTCACCCTCCGCACCCTTTTCTCAGCTGCCAGAGCCTCCGTGCTCATCGCACTCCTCACTCAGGGCCCCTGTATTTGCTATTCCCTCTCCGCAGCGCTGTTTCCCGTTTGTCTGGGTGGCTTGCTTCCATGCTTCCCTCAGTGCTGTGCTCACGTACTATGTTCCAGGAGAGACTATTGAGAATCTCTAAAACAGCACCCAGGCCTCACACAGGGCCCAGGCACCGCCGGAGTCCTGCCTGCTAACCTGCTTTGCTTTCCTCTCTCAGCATTTCCTGCGCCTGACACAGTCCCTATGTATGTGTTTATTGGCATATAAGATCCACTGGAGCAGGGGCTGTGCTTGCTCATCCCTGCATCCCCAGTGTCTAGTGTGGCTCTCGGCACATAGTAGGTGCTCAATAAATACTTATTAAATGAATGGACCAACAACAGGACCTCTGCGAAATCCTCCCAGCCTTAACAGTTCCCATAGGGGGGCCTGGAGGAATCTGCTTGAACATGGCATGAGAGGGAGCGCTAAGGAGTTAACTCCTCCGTGCACCTGCACTGCAATCAGATGAAAACTGATGACGGGCAGAAAAATCCAGCCACCATCTGGCTGTTCAAGGACCCCTCCTGGGTGCTGACAGCATTGTCATTCAAGATAATGAAGATGAAAACCAACAGTGATCCAGGGGGACAGGTTCCCAGGAGGCAACGGGGCTGGACTTAACTCCTTCCAGACAGCCTGAGAAACAACGGCCCTTCCTGAGGTTACAGGTGACCTATCCCGGAGGGATGAGATGGAGACACGTTAACACAAGTGCTGTGGCAGGATGACGGCCGTGCAGAGGTGGGCAGTGCTGCAGCAATGACAGATCAGCATACCATTTGCCCCTCCGTCACCGAGGTCCTTCGGGCGGCGAGCCAGCTATGCTTTCAGCTCATTTATTAAAGCCATGGTGCGTGCTCTCACCATCCAGGCCCGAGACCAACGGCCACTCTGTCTTCAAGGGACATTCCATCTCTGAAGTTTACAGAAAGTGCTTGTCCAGCCTAATCAATTTCCACGAGCAAGTGCTGACCACACTTGATTAGAACGTAGAACCTAGGGGAGCCTGGACGAGAAGAGGACACCGCACCACACAGATGGCGGGGCGGGCAGGGCCGCCGCTGCCCACTTCTCTCCTGCTCGCAGGTGAAGGAACTGTCAGGGACGTGTTTCCTCGGGGAGAGGCGGGAGGGGTTCACGCGGGTGCCAGGCGGCTCGGTTCTGAATCCCCCGTCCGCCACGCAGAGCCGGTGTACGACCTTGGGCAACTTATTTCACATCGTTACGCCCCAGTTTCCTCAAAGGTAAAATGAAGATCTCGACGAGTAACTACCTCCCAGGGTTGTTTCGAGAATTAAATGAGTTCATGGACGTCAAGTATAAGCAGTGAGTGCTGGGGCAGGTGAGCATTCGGGAGGGATGATACGATGGTGATGATGGTGGTGATGGTGGTGATGATGGTGGTGATGGTGGTGATGATGGTGGTGATGGTGGCGATGATGATGATGATGGCGATGATGGTGGTGATGATAGTGATAATGAGGGCAGTGGTGGTAATGATGATAATGATGGCGGTGATGATGGTGATGATAATGGTGGTAATGATGATGGTGGTGGTGATGAAGAAGGATGACAGTGGTGGTGATAATATTGCTCACGTTGGCAGAGAGCAAAGGGGAGATGGAAAATTCACTAAGAGATGAGTATTTGATTCACTAAAATGCAGTATTTGATCGTGCACTTGGGTACCTATGAGCTCTGGTCCTCTGCTTTTCCTCCCCTGCTCCTCCGGACACACATCTGAAGATGAGGAAACAGGTCTGGAGAGCCGAAAAGATGCCGAGGGAGAGCAGGGAGAGACCTGCAGTGTGTGTGTGTGTGTTGGAGGGTGGGGTGGGGTGGGGAGCTCCTCAGTAGCTAACTCCTTTTCTTTGCTGTCCCAGGACCTGATGCCTACGCAAGGCCTCAGGTGGCCCCTGGGGCCCACAGGAGCACTCTCAGGGCTGACAATGGCCCTGGAGACCTAGCTGGTGGATGCTAAGTTAGCTGCAGCTCCACATGTGCTCCTGTGGGGTTTCCAGCTGTTACCGGGCTCAACACCCACTTACCTATGTCAGGCCCAGGCCAGCAAGGCTGGGATCCAGTACAGCTCAGCAGGTGAGAGGGCAGAGCCTGGAAGAGCCTCCCTGGGTTCAAATCCAGACACCAGCCTGTGCTGTGTGATCCTGGGGGAGTACCAAAACTCAGGGGGTGGGGGTATGGGCCTTGGAACTGTGCCCAACATACAGTAAGTGCTAAATAACTGCAAACTGTTGTGAGATCACTATTGTTAGGCTAGACCAGACGGGGCCTGGCAGGCACCACAGTGTCCACGACGTGGCCCTCTCCTCGGGTGGGTGACACAGACCACAGTGATTCCATAAGCCCCTCCCACCATGTTCACCTGCAGGGCTGGGCTGAGGTCTTCTCCAGAGTCCCCAAATCCACACGCTCACCAAGGAGCTAGAATGTATCATCCCGGAGCCCTGACTTCTACGTCGTTAATTATATTATCTCCTCAACTAGATTTGAACTCCTCAGTGACACCTACACTTCTGAAGAACACTTTACAATTACAAAGTGGAACCAAACCCTATGTCACGGGCTTAACTCTGTTACCCCCACTGCCCCCAACAAATTCAAGTGTCTAAGTCCTAATTCCTGGTCCCTCACAATGTGACTATATTTGGAGATAGGCTCTTTAAAAAAGTGATTAAGGTTAAATAACATCACTAGGGTAGTCCAATATAACTGCTGCGATTATAAAGAGAAGAGGTTACGACACAGACCCAGAGGGAAGACCGTGTGAGGGCCCAGGGAGGAGACAGCCATCTGCAAGGGGCGAGGGCAGAAGCAAGAGCCCTGCAGGCACCCCAATCCACTCCCAGGCCCTGGAGCCGTGGAAATGAATTTCTGGTGTTGAAGCCACCCATCTGGGTACGTTGTTGTGGCAGCCCTAACTACCATGCACCGGGAGGTCAGCTCCACGTGTGATTACTGTCATTTCACCGTGAGAACATGGGCATGCTCAGCCCTGCCTGACCCGGGCAGCCCCTACGGGCAGGGCCAGGCTCCGCAGAAGGAAGCCAGGCTCTGCCCACCACGTGCTGACGGCGCTCTCTCAAAAACACTGAGTGTCCGCCACGTGCTAAGATCTTTTCAGGGTGCTGGGGATACCGCAGGGATCAAGAAGTGCCTTCTCTTGGGGAGGTCAGGGCTAATGAGGGGAGACGAACGATTAACCACGATCAAATAAACCTAAAATATCACCCTTTAGAAATAAATGGGAATGGTGGGAATATAAGTGGGGGGGTTTTCCCCCTCATTCGACCTATAGTTTCTACTATAAACATTTCAGCCAGACAAAGTTTTCTTTCTTAAAAAAAAGTGAAACCCTAACTGTAAATATTCAAAAGGGACGTGCAGGGGAAGCACAGAGCATTGTTCACCCATTTCACTCTTCTTTAAGTAAACAAACACACAAACAAAAAATCAGGCAGGAGCCAAGCCCTAAGCCCTGAGTCAGTTTCTATCATGTTCACAATAATGAGCCCCAGCAACAAAGTGACGTCTTAATTATACAGTTAGCATTTCCTGTGCAGGGGAATGTTTCCTACTAAAGTTTGAGGCCAAAGCTCTTTTAGAGACTAACCTTATGATGTCACTCAGACGTGGAACAGAGAGCTGAAAGCAAC
Source organism: Lyroderma lyra (assembly GCA_004026885.1). NCBI lineage: Eukaryota > Metazoa > Chordata > Mammalia > Chiroptera > Megadermatidae > Lyroderma > Lyroderma lyra. The sequence continues at coordinate 63,885 of PVJL010004863.1, forward strand.
AAAGGAAAACAAACTCACAGACACAGTCAACAGGTTAATGGTTACCTGAGAGTGAGTGGGGAGGGGTGGGGGAGGAGGGAGGGGGCGCCAAGTACACGGTGGTGGAAGGAGCACTGACTGGGTGATGGACACAGGACACAGCACGCAGATGGTGCACTACAGAACTGTACCCCTGGGACCTACATAGTTCTTGTTAATCAATGTCACGCCAGTAAGTCTAACACTAAAAAAAAATCTAGTATTAAATATGACATTTAATGAGTAGTGAGCCATTTTGCAAATAAACTCACAAGATGCATTACAAAAGTAAAACAAAAGACTAACCCCACTGGGGAAAGTGGGTTCTGCTCTTCTTCCCCAGGCGAGACGCCACAGTACGGCTACCGCTCTGCACCAGGGAGAATTCGCGCAGCGCTGGGTGGCACTGAGTGTCACTTTGCAGCCGGTGCTGGAGCATAAATTATTATAAGGTGTTTCTAAGGGTTTTATGGTGGTATAATATTTTACTGCTAGAGAGGTATTTACACACCATGCGGCATCGCTAAGCGTTTTTTCATTTACAGTCTGTACGTTAGGGCCTGGCACGGCAGGCCAGTCGGTGCAAACCCCTTGTGACTGTCAACCCCCTGGAAGGCCCAGGGCTGTCTCAGCAGAGCTTAAACTGCCCTGCCGCCTGCAAGGACGCCCCATCTCCACAACCCTCCCTGAGCGCGGGGTGCTTTCACAGTCACGTTAATTAATGCACCGATGGCATTCAACACGGAACCAGAAATTCAGTCGCGGTCCCCAGACATGCGGATTGGATCTGCTAACAGAGGCAGGTGAGAAGTGACATTTGAGGACCTGGCAATACCTACAAGCTCTCGTTTATTCACGCTAGAAACACGCTGGCACTCACTGCGGCCCGACGACATGGAGGGTCAGTGTAATGGGACTATAATTCTAAGATTCTAGTACGTTAGAATCCAGGCTCCACGGCTCATCTGACATGGATAAATCCCTCCAACTCAAAGCTCTGCTCTGTCCTCTTGCAGACACAGGAGGTTATATTAACAATACCCATAACATAGCATTACGGGAGGTTGAAATGATATCAAGCACGTGAGCTCGTTTCCCAGGCCCGACACATACGAAGCACTCAAGTCCTACGACGTAAAGCACAGGTCACTGCTTGTTGGTGAGAAAGAGCCAGACGAGGCCAGCAGTGAGGTGACCCTCTCTTCTTCCTCCCAACTGGGCCAGCCTGACTTTGCAGGTCAGGAGCAGGGTTCTGGGCCCAGAAGGGATTCAGCAAAGCCCTTCAATGTGCATGTGTGCGTGCGTGTGTGTGTGTGTGTGTGTGTACACACATGCACAAAGAGGCACTTCGGCGGAAGCTGACCCAGGTGAGTGTCCGCAGCTAATGGCCACAATTTAACAGCCTCTCAAAGGGACACCCACAGTCAGGACAGGCTGATAATGACAATGTGGAGTCCAGCTCACTCATCTAGTTCAGCCAGCTGCCTGCAGGCTGGACGGAGGTGATGAGATGAAAGGAAAGACAGTGGAGTGCAATGGTCCAAAAGTTCAAAGCCTGGCTCTGCGCCCTCCTTGGGAGGTGACCTTGGCAGAGCTCTCTAGCTGCACACACCCCCCCCCGCCCCTGAGCATGGTACCTCCCCAGGAGCACAGGATCAAGGCCACCTCGTCACAGGGCCGTTGGGAGGGTTAAACACAGTCACAGGCAACAGGAACACAGTGGTGCCAATGATGTGTTGGTCTCCCCATTCACAATCCCTGCAGGAAAAACGGAAGGCTCGCCTCGACCAACAGGACCACATGTCAGTCTTGCCCTATCCATTTGTCCCTTGGCTATTCGGGGCACACCACGAGCCCCTGCCACCCCTGCTCTCCTCCCTCAACGTCACCGTCTGCACCTACCTCCCGACACTGCGATGTTCCCCCTATTCCCACCGAGTCCCACCCGCGGCCCATGCCACAGCAAGGGGTCTCGGTTGCGCTCCTCGGTTTCAGGTGGCAGCACAGGCTGGGGAAAAGCTGGGGACTCAGAATGAAGCCACCCGAGTTCCAACCTCAGCCGCCTGCTCCCTCACTGGGGACGTGGGACCAGGAACTTAACCTCTCTGGGACTCAGGTCCTGTAGCATGAGGATGATCAAAGGTGCCTACCTCGTTGAAACAAAAGGAAGAAAGAAAGAATTGATGGATGTGAAGCGTGAGGATGAGGCCTCCACACTGTTAAGGACGAGCTGGGATTCGCAGGTGACGGCAAGGAACGAGACACGAGGAGGCCAGCCCAGGTGAAGACAGCTTGCCGTGAACACGCTGGGGACAAACAGGGAGTCGGGGCCTCTTGTGAACCCCAGAAAAGCAACTGTAGTACAAGCAACAACAGAGAGCCGGCAGCTAGAGCCCAGGCAGCACAAGGACCGCAGCGGGGACGGCGCGAGCTCTGCCTCCAGCCGAGGGTGGCTCCACCCTCGTGTCCCACAGCGACAGCTCAGCTGCCACATCTTTGCTCTGTCTTTGGGACAAGCCCCCTTCAAGAAGCTGCAGGAGCGGGGCTGACCCAGGTGAGAGCGTCCGTATCTGACGGCCGCAGGGGTGGCATCGGGATGGGGGCTTTGGGGGTGCGGAGGCCCCGCTCTCCAGCCCTGAGCCAGCAGGGCGCCTCCCACGGAGCCCAGCATGCTGTGCCAACGTCCTGACTTTCCACGGAGCTTCAGGATGAGTCCAGCAGCTCCGCGCTAGGACAGGGATCAGCAAACTTGTTCTGGGAAAGGTCAGACAGTAAATGTTTGAGGTTTCACAGGCCGTGTGGCCTCTTATCACGGCTGCGCTCTGCCAGGGCCGTGGGCAGCAGCCCCGGGCAACAGTCGATGATGAGGTGTGGCTGGGTGCCAACAACCCTCTATTCGTGGACCCTGACACGTACATTTTGCGTAATACTCACACGCCACAAACTGTATTCCCTTCCCCCCCCCACTTTTCGGGGGACCCCTGGAAAATATAAGAGCCATTCTTAGCTCATGGGTTACACGCAAACAGGTGTGGGCCCCAGTTTGCCCATTCCTACTCTGGACCTTTCCTTTTGCTGTCTCTTATCACGTGGTCTGAACGTCAAGGTCCTCCCTGACATTCGATGCTGGGAGAGGGGCTGCTGGAACCTCCTCTACTCAATCTTCAATGACTCAGAAAAACACTGGGATCCTAAGCAATGTTTGTTAAAAAGTGTCCTCTGGCCGAACACCTTTGGTGGTAAATCTCAGCAGCATTCTGGAACGTGCCGCCTGCTGATAGAGGGCTCCAGCTGCCCAAGGCCGCTCCCCCAGAGCTCCTGGGTCTCGGGGATGGTGTTCGCAGCCTCTACCCAGCCCATCGACCCCAACACGGCTCTCCACATTTCTATTAACAGAAAAGAAACGGACCACTCCCCTGACGGCCAAATCCGTCCTGAGAGAGGGGAGCAAACAGGGAATTTTGGATGGAATACATTCATTTTATCTAAACATCAGCTTCGCAAAGAGCCCAGCTCACAGAACTATCCGGAAGTCAAAAACGAACCTGGGAGAGGAAGATGACGTTTCCTCGACACCTGGCAGAGAAGCTCCCACCATACGTTAGTGAAGTGAGTGCGAATGAACACATGACCCATCTCTAACATGCCTGAACAGAGAAGATGCTCATCGTCCTCCCAACGCCTGTCCCGACCACAAACACAGAGTAAGATTCACTAGCCTACAGAATTAAAAGATGAATGCTATCGGGACCAACCGTTTCTTTCTAAAATCCTTCATTTCCCTGGAGCCAGAGTGACTGCCTTAAAATATCTCATTTACATGAATTTAAAAAATAAGTGATTACCAACTTCCCACTAGATGGGAGACACTTTTCACGCACACACATCGACTCACTTATTCCTCACCACAAACCCAGGACAGAGAGCCATCATTCGTCATTTCCTCAGAGGAGGTCACCCAGACCCGGGGCATGGGGGAGAGGGGGGCTCCAGGTTTCAAACCCAGACTTGCCCAACCTTAAAGCCATTGCACTGCTTGCTGCCTGGGACATCAAACTGTTCATCCCAGTCACATGTGGATTATGAAATCATTATAAAATGACCCACAGGCAAGATCATTAGAGAACATGCCTCTAAAATGCCTCCGAATTGTAGAAGGTAAGAGGGGATGCAAACCAACCGAGAAAATACATAATGTGGGAAACACCTCCACATGACTAGGTTTGGGATCCTATCCTACTTGATGCTTAAATATGAACGTATTCAATTTAATAATACCACATGCAAAACAGCTAGCACAGCATCAAACAGGCACCTCACCCCCCGAAAATGAACAGCCCTCACTTAAAAATCTAGGAAAATTCAGAGAGGTCACGTACGCCAGATCAAGCAAGAATCTAGTTCAGGAAAACAAAAACAAAAATGATTAAAAATAAATAAAGAGTCCTTTTGAAGTTGTGCCTGCAGTCCTTAAGAACTGCTTTTACATATATTCATTTAAAATTATTTTTGGAGGCCAGCTCACTGAAAGTGTTATAATACAGTCTAATCTCTTATGCTAGCTTTGATCCCTGGAACTAAATTGCTGCTCCCTGGCTGACAAGCACAAAGTCAAAATTTTGAAAGGTTCAAGCATATTTTCCCTTGCAAATATCTCATATCTGAGCATGGTTTTTACCACTTTGAAAATGCTTTTGGCTATATTACCTTACTTCATTTTTTTTTCCTTTAAAAAATATGTTAAAAAGGCTCAGAGAGATGGTAAGGGGGCTCTTTCGGTTGCAAGTGACAGAAAAACTAACTGTTCTAAATGAAACAGGGAATTTAATGGCTTAAAATTACAAAGTCCGCAGGCAGACAGGCAAGGTTTGGTCGAGGTCCAGGAGTGACCCATCTCTCTCTTTTTCTCAGCTCTCTGCTTTTATGCACACGTTGACTTCACTCCCCAATGTCAGGCTGTGGAGAGACAGGTTCTAGAAGGATGTAGCTAGGATGTGCACGACTACTTCCACTAGGCCAGTGGGAAAGAATACATGCACCTCCCACACCAGTCTCTCCGGGAAGTCTCATCACATCTTATTGGCTCGCACTAGGCCACGCACCCACCCAAGTCACCATGGTCAGGGGTAATGTCTGCCATGTGTCTTACCCTGAAATCAGGCATGATATCATCTCCATCAAAGTTCACGAGATGAAGGGTGTATTTTCAGAGAAAAATCGAGCAGGAACCGTGAATGCCGAGTTGTAAAAGCCAAGAGGCGTCCCCTACAGGCGGAGTGACTTGCCTAAAGTCACACTGACACTAGGAGACAAAACCAGGACTCAAGTACAAATCCTCCAAAACCAAGTACTCCAAAAATAGTAGCAAACTGTCTTAAAATACAGGGAGCAAATCCCAGAAAGTCCTCCCAACTGAATCTCTTGGTCACAAATAACATTCTAAAATATTGATCGAGCGCCCACAGAACTTCAAAGAGAGCCAATTTGCTTTTGCAAAACATAAATTTTGTAAAATTAAACAAGGTTGCCACTCTCTAAAGCAGAATCCCTTTATATAATAACTTTAATGGTTCCTCACCATCTGCAAAGTCGGAGCACTGTACTCAAAAGTGAACAGGAAAAGCTTTTTGACCTAATTTTGTCCCTACACCAAATCCTATTTATGAAGGCTCTTTGGTGAATGCTACCACACTGGCTATCTGTACAACTCTGCAATGACACCTATTATTATTCAGGTAGAGATTAGAATCTCAAGCAGCAGGGTGTTTTTTAATAAAAAATAAAATTAAAAATAGATTTGCCATTACCTTGTTTTAATGAAACTAGTAGCTCTCCTGGCTTACAGGGGAGATGACATATTTCTCGGGATTTTTATATATTGATCTGAGCAGTGCCAAAAATGAAAAGTTTCCAGTTTTATCTCTTGAGAAACGGCACACTGCCTCTGCTCTAACTGTATCTAGACCATCCCCCTCCCCTACTCCACCACCAGGCACCTAGGCAGCCAACCCACTCTTCCTGCAAAACAGCACGAACCCTCTGAAACAGGACGCACGCAGGTGACGCAGACACTAGGTACAGCTAGACGGGTGTGCCGTATATGAGGAGGATTCAGCCCAGCCTGTCCAGCAGAAATCTATGTAAATGTTCTCCATCTGTGCTGTCCGATACAGTCGCCACTAGCTGCATGGGGCTCTTGAGACTGAGAAACTGGATTTATTTTACTTTAATTAATTTAAAGTTGCCACATGTGGCTCGTGGCTACTGAATCGGCGGGCAGCACAGATGTCAGCCTTGTGAATTTCTCCAGCATGTTGTCTACTGCTCTCCTCCCAACTTGCATTTTCTATGCCAGCCCAAACCACCTGCCATTCTGCAAAGAGGGCATCTGCCTGCGCCTCTGGGTTCCTGTACACACTGCTCCTTCGGTCCAGAATGTCCGCTCCCAGCCTGCTTGACAGACGCCTTTTCATCTACAAAACACAGCCCAGGTTCCACCTCGTCCGTGCAGGCTTCCATGACTTCCCCTTGTCTCCTTCTCACTCACAACACCTCTGTGTGGATGTGTATCTCTGCGGACCTGTCCATCATCCCGCAGTGGGTTGTGTAGGCCTGTCTTCGCCACAGTGGAAGGTAGGAGGGTATAGTGGTACGCTCCGGAGAGAGCTACCTGCTGTGAAATACTGCCTCCGACACTTACGACTAGCTCCATCACCTCGGGTAAATCACAGGACCTCACTGAGCTGGATGACCCACCTGTGAAATGGGATTATTGATGGTAACTCTCCTTTAAGGCTGTTGCAAGGAATCAATAACCCAGTGCAGGTAAAACATCGGCGTGGTACCTGGCTAGGAGCAAAGACCCAGTAACATTGAGCGCTCGTGTGTTATTTTTCATTAAATTACTAGACTGGGCACCTCTGAGCATGTACTGGGTCTTCGCCATCCCTATAAGCCAGAGTCTGAGCATACAGCAGGCACTCATTAAAGATTAAAATTATTAATTTTGCCTCCAGTGGACAGATGCCCAGTCCTGAGCTCAGTTCCATAATGCTAACCAGTCTTGTTCTAAATGTCAAACTAAGAGACGAAGAAAGTGATCTCAGCAGAATTAAGCAGGGGCTGCAGGTCGATTCAGTATTTGCAGGGGACTCATTCAAACTGTCCCCAAACTCACTACCACTGCTACCCTCCCCATATGTCCCACCACCACTACCCCAGACCCTCCCATTCCCAAGCTGGCCAAAACTCTGCCAAAATGTTCCTGATGGAAAAAAGCCTTACCCTGCAGGTTTGGGGGTCAGGAACAAAACTTCCCAGGCCACTGATGTAACATTAATGTAAAAGATGTATACAAGCAACTGTAAGCTCCAACCGTCTCCCTCTCCCTCAAAACATCGGTGTGGTACCTGGCAAGGGGCAAAGAACCCATGTCCCTTTCTTCCCAGGCGGATATCATGATGAGGGGGAAAGAAAACCCTTCAACTTCCTGGAATAGTCCTACCTAACTAGACTCTCCTTGTACCCCACCCCACCCCCCGCACACCTGGCCCTGAAGGTGGGGATCTTTGGAGTCCCTGTGAGGCAAATAAAGACGAGCAGCAGGTGAAACAAGCGTTAAAAATGATTCAGGGCTCAATGTAGAGGCTTTCCAGCCCACGTAGAGTCCAAATGAGACTGTTCATTTCCCAAAGTCGAAGTCTTTCTCCTGGTCCAGGGCTCCCTGGCCCAGGCACGCAGCCAGGGGTTTACTAAGAGAGCAAAGTCAGGGAGCTCGGAGCCCACAGCAGGTGCCCTGCAAGCGGAGAGAAGGGTTTCAGCCCAGCTTCCACGTCGGGAGAAAGCGGCACGACGAACCAGGATGCAGGCGCTCTGTCTCCTGGGGGACGCCGTGCAGAAGTTCGCACACCCAGCGGCGTGGTGAGAGCAGTGCAAGAAGAGCTAACAAGAGGTCTGGGGTATCGCCGTCTGGATGTGACAACATCCCCTGCCCTCTCCGGGCTTCAGCTTCCTTGTTTATAAAATTAAGGGGTGGTTTCCAAACTTTTTCTTTTTTCAGCAGCAAAAATATCTTTCTTTCCCAAATGAAACGTATGAGGAAACTCCCAAGATATGAGACACGCGAGTGAGGCAGCTGTGTTCGAAGCACATTTGTGGGGCTTGGGAGGGCGCACCCCCTCCAGCCCCTCTCCTGCCCGGCCCCCTCTCGCAGCCCCTAGGAAACCCAGAATACTGCGAACGCAGGGAGAAGTGTTAGCAAACTAGGCCATCTTTCTAAGATCACAAGTTGGGGTATTGCAAGATGTTACTTACAGTGGACCCCAAGATGCCGATCTATGTGGAATGGATAAGAAAAAGACTAGATCAGGGGTGTCCAATCTTTGGGCTTCCCTGGGCCACACCGGAAGAAGAATTATTATCCTGGGCCACACATAAAATCCACTAAAAGCTGATGAGCTAAAAAAAAAAAAAAAGTCGCAAAAAAAAATCTCCAGTTTTAAGATCATTTACAAGTTTGTGTTAGGCTGCGTATTGGAAAGGCTTGGACTAGATTCATTATTATTTCATTAAAATTTTTATTAAACAAAAAAGTCAAATATATTCAAAACAAGAATGAATCCCTAAGATAACTATGACCCAGCATCAACCATTTCCAAGTAGTGGCCAGGCACGTTTCATCTCTGCTCTACCCATTCCTGTATCTCTGAGATACTCTGAAGCAAATCCCCCAAAGTACTGTCGTCTCGTCAAACTATTTCAATATGTAAAAGATAAAGATGTTGAAAAGTGGAGACCTTGGTTTCATTCGAACACTACGAAAACAACAACATTAGGTCCTTAAACATCATCTGATACCCAAGGTCCCTGCCCTATCCTTTCCCCCACCTTACAGTTAGTTTGATTGGATTTTCATGACTGCATCACTGTTTATCACCTGAGGTGGACCTCTGCCCTCTCTGCTTCCCACTGGTCCCATCACTAGGTCACAGGTCTCAGCCAGGCCCATCAGGAGGCACGTGCCAGCTGGGTGCTTCCCCTGCTGCACTGCTGACAGCCGAGGAAGAGCCCTTTCTACAGCAGACTGAGTATTCCACAGCCTCCTGACACAGCTCCCCCGAATGCCGCGCACACACATGTGCATAAAGTTGTGTCTTGTGATTGTTACCCCAATTTCGTGAAACCCAACTATTCAGAAACTTGTCATTTAACAACAGATTATTAAATTTTTAAAAATTAGAATTCAATAGACACACTTGACGTGTAAATAATATTGAGTATGGGGTAAAGTCTAACAATTTACCGTTTAAATTCTGGCATCTGTCCAGAATGGAGCTTTCTAGATAGTGACTGGTCAGTAAGTAGCTGCTGAATAAATAGCAATACTGTTAAGTCCCATGGACTTCTAAGCAGAGGCACCGGTAAGTATACCATCAACTGACCTGCACCGGGCGGTCAGGTGTAGGGCAGACGCTCGGTTAACCGGCACCCATGCCGGATAAATGCAGTATGACTTCTCGGACTGTCTTTGCTGATTGCCTGACAGTGCCGCTTGCCTGAGTTCTGATGAACAGAGAGCCTACAGCACTAGGTGACGGTCACCTAAAAACTCTCAAAGGTCTTCTCAGGTTATAAATGAGGAAAAGCCAGGCAGGTCCTACGTCTCGCCACTTCGCATTTTGTCTTTTTTTAAGCAACTGCCTTAACAAAGAAAATAAAAAAGCACGATTCCATCTCTCACGGCCTTAACTCACAGTCATCAGTTTTCTGCTCCCCCAATAGCCTAAGGATCAGCTATAACCCCTGGTCAATACTCAGACCAGTCATTCCTGCTGTTCCCACTAATGCTATCTGGGGGTTACAAAATGAACAACCTGTTTCTAGGTGGCAGAGTCTTAAGGGACCCCAAAACCATCTGTGTCCATGTTCTGTGTCATGAGGAGGAAGTACACGAAAGAAGCCAGAGACACAGGCCATCAAAACTGTATCAGCGAGCGGGCCTTTCTTCTGAGTCCTCTAGGTACTTTACGAGACTGATATCAACGCCAAAGCTCAGAGGATACACATGTGGGTCTTTACGGGGAAAAGACTAAGCGAAAATCCCACATCCGGTCCACCTCAGCCACCCCAGCATTTCTCATTACGGCTGTGCTTACATCGAAAGTACACAGCGTGTAAGGATGACACAAGGTGATGGTGAAGGGGTTTCTCAACGAGGCTCAGGGAACCAAGGAGGCAGTGGGAGGAGAGGGGGCCAGCAGGAAGAGTTTGCAACCTCTCCCCCGCCCCCCACAAGGGCCTCGGAATCTGAGCAACCACCACTCCTCCAGCATGAACGAAGAGAAGGGCAGAGACCCAGGAGAACCCGTCCCCACACCAGGAGCCCCCCGCCCAGCCCGACCCGGGTTCTGCCTCTGCCGAAGTAGGCATGGCACCATTCCCGAAGCCATACTGAGACAAAGATGCCCACTGCCAGGCACAGGACCCTTAAATCCTACGGGATAATAAGCAACAAGCTTAATGCAAGTCTGGATTTAAGACTATCTTGCATCTTTTGAGCCTGATTTCAAGAAACCAAGTGCAGCAAAACAAGCTCAATGATCTCACTAACAGTGTTTCAATCGGCTAGTAATCTGCATAACAATTATCACAGACTTTTCAGATAACACAAATACATAGTTATTAATAATTGTCAAATACTTATCAATAATGTCAAATCATTATCAATATTTAACTACACTCAAATAGGTAAAATTAAATCTGTAGTTTGTGTTCTTAGGGTAGCGATTTTTCTTTCCTAACTTAGGGTCTCATTTTCGCTGTTCCGCATTAAGACAGGCACTGAACAAAAGTGTCAGTATTTAAAAACAGCTGTTTTAAACACAAGGGGTACAATTTATAGAAATGGGTTTACACAAGTGGAAAAAGGTTGGGAACTCCTGTTCTAGTGATAGCTCTCTTATCCGTAAGGACATCAGAGAGCAGTCTTAAGATTTCAGGACCAGGTAAGAAGGACCTAGTTCAAATCTAGGTACAAGACCTGGTGACCGTGGGTACGTAATTTAGCTTCTTCAGTGTGTAAGTGCTAAATGAGGCTATGCATGCAAATGCCGACAAATGGTATACATAGATGGTGGTATTATTGCCATTATTATTATTATCCTCATTATTACTCATCTGAAATTCCTCAGAAGAAACTCTCACCCTCTTTAATACCAGTAGACTCCATATAACCTTATTTGGGAGGATAATCTAGCTAGCTAGCATATTTTCTCATTTAAATTCTTGAACAATTAAAATTAAGGCTGACTCAGAGTGGGGGGGTAGGGGAGATGGATTAAAAGTAGCAGTGAGGTCCTGCTCGGGGGCGGGGTGCTGGATGGCTGGCTTCCTTCCTTATATTTCTGCCCTGCCTCTAGCATGCCCCTCCCTGCACACTCTAGCTCCCAAGAACCCTACATGTAACCTAAGGGGTCTTTAAAAACAATACTCCACCCAACAAGTCTACACCTGCTGCATGATAATGCCAAGGTTCCTATGGCAACCCTGCTTCCTAAAGTTTGAGTAGGGACAACAGAGGGACCACTTAGCCCCTGGCTTGTGTTTCCTGAAATGCCTTGAAAAGGCAAGTGATCTTTTTTTCTCCACAATTACAGCAAGCCTCACACTTTTATAGCACGTGGCCACTTACAAAGTACTTTCACAGGTGTTCTCTCCTACAAGAGATTACTGACTCGACTTTTTGCAAATTAAAAATCTAACAATTAGAGTTGTTAAGAACTCACATGCAGAAAACCCAGGGTAAGACCTTGGGCCTCCTAACTTCCAAAGCAGGGCCCTCCTAAAGGCCTGCACTGTCTCTATCAGCACGACCCAAGAGGCCTCCTACTCCTCTCAGCTTCCATGCCCTGAAGCACGTACGCCCCAACCCCCTCATTTCTGCTTTCTATCATATCCAGGTTCGTTTCCACAACCACGGAGTGTGTATATGACTCAGCCCTCCGATGCCATGTGCGCTCTTTAAAGCTGGGTTTGTACTAAACACCGCTGGCCATCTCTCAAGCAACCATCACCTTAGTTCACAAAAGCGAGGTGATTAAGGGTTTGAGCCTGGCAGTCACAATATGCTAATATGTGACTTAATACGACAAAGAAGGAGTTTTGAATCCCAGTTCTGACGTTGCTTTGCTTGTGATCTCAGGAAAATGACTTAACTTCTCTGTGACTGCCCTGCCTCATGTGGAGTACTTATCTCATAAGGTTATTGTGAGAATTAATGAAAGCTTGATTCAGGTAACAGCATAAGCTCCAGAAAATGTCATTATCATTAATATTATTCATCAATATCATCACATTTTTACAGTTAATAAAACCAAATTTGGGGTCCAGCGTCTTGCCCAGGGCTACACAGCAAATAAATGCTGCAGCTCAGGAAGGAAGAAATTCCAAGATGTCACATCCTACTCTACTTCTTTCACAGTCCCCAAATCGTGTAACACACAGTAAGTGCTTAGGAATACTCAGGAATTACAGGACACAACTGTAAGGAAACCCAAAGAGTCATCTGGTCGACCCTCTTGTTTTGCAGATTAGAAAATTCAGGCCCAGCAGATTAACACATCTGCTCAGTATCGTTCAGCTCGTAATAATAACCTACACTCCTGAGCAGTGATGCCTAGTTACGAAGTTTCATTCAGCATGAGACACAAACCCTCCAGGCGAAGACAACCAGGAACACACCTGACGGCAAACAAAGCTGGGCTGATAACCGTGTCCCGGAGAATCACAGGGGTCTCAGTGAGACGGTGTTAGAGGGTATTCGGTATACAACCTGGGCTTATTCGTGATTTGGGAAATGCAGTTTTGCTCTAGTGGGTGCTGTCATAAAGCAGGAATTCTACGAGCAGGCGTCCTTACCTAGGAAGCAGGAGGCACAGGGCAGGCATAGAGCCGCACTCAGTGAAGAAACAGCAGTCATTCACGTGGGCTGGGAGACGGGCACATTTGGACACTTTTGTGGACTGTACGGTGTTCTTGTTTTCATCTCCATTATGGAGTGGCCTTGTTTTTGTCTTGTTCTATCACCATCACAGAGAGAACTTGTCACATATGTCAGTGTGCTATGAAGTCCTTCATGTCCAATAAGAGAACACCAGGGCCTCCCTCTCAGAGCCAGGCCAGCTCCCAGCTGACAGCAGTTGGAAGTTGCTGGGTCTTTTTCTTTTTTCCTTTTCTTTTCTTTGCTCAGTTCTTTTCAAGTATTCACAGTACCTGCTGGTGTCAGGCAATTTCAAGGGGGTGTACATGCAAACTAAATAAAGATCCCAACACTTAATGAGGTTACATTCCAATGGGGGAGCGAGTTAATTAAAAATAAACATAATACAGGAAAAATATAAACCCTACAGGACACGAGAAGGTGGTTAAGTGCTACGGAAGTCAAGAAATCGCAGAGCAAAGTGGACTGGGGACAGCGGGGAGGGTGGTGGTGATAAGCAGTCCTTCTCCCCATGAAATGTCAACAGACTCATGGGAAATGAAGGAGGTGACCATGACAGAACATCCCAAGTGAAATCAGCATTGTGTCCCAGTTCAGAAACGAGAAAAACGAGACTTGGAGAGGTTGGGGAAGGTGCCCACAACAGCCCAGCAATCACATAGTGGACCCACGGAGCAGCCGGGTTCCCAGATTCTGGGCCACAAGCTGCCTTTCCACTAACAAACTGGATCCAGGGTCACCCTGGGGCAGGACTGAACCCAGACTTCCGGGAGCCTCTGCTTCCTCACGCCCACCCAGGCTCACAATACGTCTGGGTGTCCACCCTGTAGGGGAGCAGAGCACGCCACCTCAAAATCTGCCAGTCTGCAGAAGGACATTCTGAGCAGCAGGCGCGGAGGAGCAGCAGACCCAGGATGATGCTCTCTCTGCCTTCTCCCTGTCGGCCTGAAAGCAGGGCAAGAATTCCCCTGGGAAGGCGTCTCCCATTTCCCACATCAGGGAGGGGCACGGGGGCACAACCGCCTTCTCATCAGAGGTCGAGAAGGCACCGGGAAGAATCATGCACACCTTGCTAAACAACACTTTTCTACCAGGAGTGCGCCCACACACTGACCTTCCCACAACTGATCGCCCCTCAAAAGTCCAGAAACCCTTTCCTTTGCCTTCTCACTTCTCTACAGATCCCTGACCTTCGCCAGAACAGTACAGAAGCTTTCCATCCAAGCTGCTTCCGGGTGGGGGGCGGTTCCCTTCTTTCCGTGAAGCCCCGTCCCCGACCCCCCTGCCACATAAAACTTTTGGCATCCATGGGATGTGTACACGTTTCTCCTGTTAATCCATCTTCTGTCAGCTTACTTCGAAGGTCCAGCCACTGAATCTAAGAGGGTAGAGGAAAGTCCTCCTCTTCTTTCACAGTGCCTCCTACTGAGTGCTTTTCCCTGATTGTGCAGAAGCTGTGAAGTCCCTTGGGCAGTATCTCACAGCTGGTAAGAGGCAGTTTTGTTTTCAAACCCAACGTATTTCCACAGCTGTAACTGTTGTATAAAATATCACACACCAGTATGGTAACGTTTATAGATACACGTGTGTGTAAATACTATCCCTAATGATACCTACCTCACAGAGAGCTGAGAAGCGTAAATAAGTGTCTAAGATAGCTAACTTCTGCATTCTCAGAACCTGGGATGGCTACTAAATAGTCATTGGATGGATGGAAGGAAGGAAGGAAGGAAGGACAGAATGTAAATGTCCTTCTATTCACATTCCAGGGACCCCCTCACCCCAAAACACTTCTTGGCTCAGCTGTGGACAAGAGGAAGCAAGTTTGAAAGTAAAACTACTCTCAGCCCGTCCCCAACTGAGTCCCAACCTAACAGGCAGGCAGGAAGGGGACCAGCTGGAAACCCAGTCCAGTCTCACCGGACACTTCCTTTAGACAAACAAGATCTAAGTTGCCTCTTGGGGGTTAAGAGGTCTACCAAGGCACTCTAGAACTGACTGTGAAATCCATTTGTATAAACACACAAACACACAAACATCATACTCAAATAGGTAACATAAAGCTGTAGTTGAGGAATGCAATTATTGATGTGCTCTCAAAAAAACAAAAAGGAACTTGCCTTGGGTATAGAAGTCAAGCCACCAGGGATTGGTCAGGAAGCTCTGTCCAATACACAACAAATCTCAAAATAAAGGTGACTGGTAATTACTTTAGCAGTTACCACCAGCAACCACAACAACAAAGAAAATCTTGTCCAGGAGCAGCCATTTCAGTTTTTTGGTGTGACAGCCCCTTTTTACAGCCCGAGTGCTGACCTTTCACCCATCTAGTCTGCTCGCATCAGCCTGCCCAATCATGCTCCTTATTTTTTTAAAAAGCACAAAGTAAATCCCCTAGCACTCTGATCAAGGGCTCTTCCTCCTTTCAAGGGCAACCTTCACAGAAAAGAGGCCACTTGATAAATTCCAGGAAAGTAAAAATAAAACATAATGGAAAAGACAGTCTCATCATCAAGGCTAATTATCAAGAAAGAATAAATCACTCCCTCCTCCCAAATGTCACTGGTTTATTTAAAAAAAAAAAAAAAAAAACCCCAGTCTGACAAAGACGTCCTTTGTTACAGGTCTGAGTATGAACAGAAGGCAACTTGGGGATTCCTTCTATTCCTATGTGACTTGTACGACATCTAAACCCAAAGCCGTTAGCATGTGACATAATCATTCATATACTTACAGGTGACATCCTTAAATAGATATGGGGTGCCACCTAGATACAAGAGGTTGGGGAAGGTGCTGGGGGGTGGGGGTGGGGGATGTGGGGTGAGGGAGGTCACGCTGAACCAGGCAAGATGATGCTCACCTAGCCCGGGGCCTGACAAAGACGACGGGCCTCCGACCAGTTGACGATGGCGTTACAGAAACCACGGCAGGACCACGGGGACTTCAAAAGAGAGGGGTGGTCCCCACCTGAGGAGGATGGGGGGTCTTTCTGGAGGTGACATTTATACTGCGTCTTGAAGGGTGAGTGGAGGGAGTACGGAGAGGACCCTGAAGATTGGCTGGCCACTCCATTTGCCCCTACCCGTCCAACAGAGAATCAGGCCAGACCTCAGAGGCCGGGGAGCCCCTCATTCCTAACCAGGGCTGCACATGAGAATCATCTGGAACTCCTGTTTTCAGAATGCATGTGTCAAGCCCCAGCCAAGCCATAACAAGGCAGAATTTCGGGAGTGGGGCTCAGTCATGTGCTTATGGGACGCTCCTGATGGCAGCCCGATCCCCTTAAGAACCACTGATCAACACATTATCGCATTTTTCAAAGTGGGGCAAATGAGGCTGGCAGAGGGCATTCGTCGTGAACAGTTACGAAGCATCCACCTGGCAATACGCTAGGGAATAAAACCAAAATACCTGCCCTCATTACACCGTTCTGCTCACTGAGATTCTGCAGGAACCCCGTGGGGTACTACTCTGGTCCCTTGTTTTGAATGACAAGGGATCTGAGGCATAAAGTGTTAAAAGAACACAAACACTAAATGATAGAGTTGATTCAGCCTTGGCCTCTGAGAAGCACCTCCCACCTCAGGGCCTCCTGTGGCTGACAACTAAAAGGCCTCTGTTTCTAGAAGCAGGGACAAAGCCAAGCCTAGACTTCAAATGAAGAGACTCTAGAATGTTCCATGTAAAGACTCCAACCACAGTGAGTGCCGAGTCATGGCTGTCTGTGACAGCTCTCAGGGGTCATGTTCTGGAAATATTCTCCATCAAGACAGCCACACCCCACTCCACAGAAGGGGACAAGAACAGTCGGTCCCTAACAGAAGAAGCTGTGTGGGGGGGGGTCCAAGCAGTTGCTTCCATCTCAGGGCCTCAGTGAAAACCCAACAAGGAGGCTGGAACCAAGTCCCCAAGGTCTCCGCAGCAACTAGGAAATCTACCGACCACCAGCCAAGAGAAGACGACACCGGGGAAGAATCCCACTGGATCTGGGACTCAGAATCATTTCTGGGTCACCATGAAGAATCTATTACGTCTTCAGGGGTGTGATCACCCGAACGGAGCCCTGAACCCAAGAGGAGCCGTACTGAGTGCAAGACCGGACCTCCCACGGCCGGCCATGTGACAGTCTGGAAGTCGTTGCTGACGCACAGTTCACCAGCCGAGAAATGGGGATTTACGATGGTTTCTGTGCTGATTTCATACACAGCTTTGAAAACACCAGGTGCCCTACAAATGCCTGGTGCATCTGGATTTGTTTGTAAACATAGGTTCTGAGAAATAGACAAGGCTCCCCGCTCTAAGGTTAGCTGTCAGACAAGCCTGTCATTACCTTTTATTCTTCTTCTTCCAATTTTTGTTCTGCCAAGGGCAAGAAGAAAAAGGCTAACACAACACCTTAAGTCAAGGTTCATGGTGCAGAAATTGCTGGGGGACCTCTGGAGGTCCCCCCTCGCCCACAGGCCGTCTGTGTTCTCAGCTGGAAGCCAAGAGAAACAAACTCTCCTCAAGGGCAAGAGAAAATCCATTAGGAGCTTTTGATACTCAAACAAGGAAACCCCCAAAACGCTGGTCTTCCACGGAGGTGAGCAAGGAATACTCCCAATGAACACGCAACTGTAGGTAATGATGGGGCCAGAGAAAGAGAAAGTTCAATGGCATTCCACTAATCAGTAGTTTCTTCGGGAAGATGATACACTTATTTATAGTTTTCTTATAGTTGTTGATAGGTAAATTTTAGCAATTAGCAATTAACACAATTAACACTTTCCAATTTAAACAAAATGCTTATTTTAAACAGAAAATGATGACAGATTGGATTGGACAGAAAGTCTTGCATGCATCAGGCCCTGGGCTTGAGAAAAAACTACCAGCCTCAAGGGAGCAACTCTTGCAAACTCAAACTAGATCATGATAATATGACAGACTGTCTGTTAACCGAAACTCAAGCAACCGGCACAACAAAGCATCTAGTCCATTATCTGGCATCTACCAGTCCCCGTGGGAACTGGATAACTGGGCGTCTACTCCATTATCATACTTGCTAATCTCAGAATGGCATCTCAAGATAGTCGATTCTAAAATACGAAAGGAACAGCAAGAGCTTTACACGAACCCAACCACCTGGGATCGTACATAAAGAAAAGCAGGTTTTACGGAAATAATGGCACCAACGGAATACAAACGGAAAGCACGGACCTATCGCTCCTGGTGACATGAACTGGGTCCCCATGAGGCTTCTGGGTGCAGTGCTGTCTGAGCAGGGACTCATAAAGGGCCCAAAGCCATCTCGCGCTTAATGAGGGCCAGCTGAACATACTTCTCTAATAGCAGCACGGACAAGGCCAGGCTTCAAAGGCATGTGACACCTCCCGGTGCTGGAGGTCATCCAGAACCTCCCTCTTGAGATGACAAATGAGCCCAGGGCTGAGAAAGGACAACCCAGGCTCCTCGGGTGAGGCAGGGCCAGGGCCAGAAACTTCTTCACACCCGCTTTAGCCCTCAGGGACACCTCAGAAGCACCTGCCAAGCCACCTGCAGAGGCACAGGGAGAAAAGCAGCAGCACTGCAGCAGGTAGGTTTCAGGGGAAGCCTCAGCCAACATTTCTAGAACTTTCTCCTTTGGACCCTTTATGAAAAACATCATTCCCTCCTGTATCAAAATTCTTGCAATTCCTAGAACTACAGCAAACTTAGATGTGAAAAGAAGTCAGAAGTCAAATAGAGGCCTGGGTTTAAATTTAGCTTATGCGACCTTGATCTCAACTAATAAAATCAAGAAAACTTAGGCAACAGGTGGAAGCAACCTGAATGTCTACTGATGAATGAGAAAACAAGGTGGTGCTCCCCCTTGTTCACGGGGAATACGTTCTAATACCTGTGGTTTAGGTGGGTGACTAAACCACAGACAGTATCCAACCCTATATATGCTTTTTCCTATGATAAAGTCTAATTTAATAAATTAGGCAATTTCACGCATACAAGAATCATTCTTCAACCTTGGCAACCAAAGATCATTTTTTTCTTTCCTTGAGTCGAGAACTTTCACCTTTCCACTTAAAGGAAGCACTTCACAGCTTCTCTCTGGCACACCCGAATTGCCAGCCAGCATCACCGCCCTTGTGCTTTGGGGCCATGATTTAGTCCAAGAGGGTGACCTGAACGCAAGCACTACCACAACAGGTGATCTGGTAACCGAGACGGCCACCAAGTGACTAACCGGCCGAGAGCCTGTCCCGCGTGGGCACGCCGGACAAAGGATGGCTGACGTTCCAGGCAGGATGGAGCGAGGCCGGCTGAGATATCATCATGACACTCCGAACGGGGTACAATTTAAAACTTACGACTGGCTTATTTCTGGAATTTTCCATATAATACTTTCAAACCCCAGTTGACTGGCTGTGGGTAACTGAAACCGCAGAAAGCAAAACCTCGAGAAGCAAAACCACAGGCAGGAGGGGACTACTGCACGTTACAAAGCAATGGCACACCACTCAGCCTCAGAGAGCAAGGAAATTCTGGCGCACGCTGCACCGCAGACGAGCCTTGAGGACGTGACGCTAAGTGAAATACGCGAGTCACGGAGGGGCGAGCACGGTGATTCCACTTCCGTGAGGCCTCTAGAGGAGCCAACCCACGGGGACGGAAAGCAGAACGCAGGCTGATGGGGCTGGGGGAGGCGAGGAGCGGAGTTGTTCAATGGGAATGGAGTCTCAGTTTTACAAAACGAACAGAGTTCTGGAGATCGGAACATGACTAAACTATATTTTAAGATGCTAAATTTTATGTTACGTGTCTTGTACTGCAATTAAAATTTTTCAAAATAATCACTTGTTAAAAAAATCAACAAAATGAGATCGAAGCCCAGGGCCTGAAACAAGACTCAGAGAAGATAATGTTCACAATCTACATACAGGCGTTCAAATAAATGTTTGTGTCCCCACTGTCCTCGTTTTCAAAAGAAGAAGGGAAGCTGTGGCCCCGACATGTGAAGTGCCTGGAAGAGAAGTCACAGCAGTTAGAATCTGGAGTCAGAATGTCCTGGTGTACAACTGGCTTCTCTATTTGCAAAGGCAAGTGTGGCCTGAGGAAAGTCACCCAAAAGCCTGGTCCTCAGCTCTGAGCGGGCAGCCGGGCCGTCCAGAGCTCCGACGGGACTGTTCGAGAGTAAGTGTGTGCTACGTGCCTGGCAAGCACTAAGTGCTCGTAAACGGGGGCTTCACGGAAATCACCAGGGCAAAGTGGGGACAAAACCGGCACAGCCAGGTGGCCAGGCCACGGGCTTGATCCCGCTGGGCCAGCCCGCCACTCAACTGCCACCACCACTACAAAGGTGCATCCTGAACCCCCGGGGTGGGCACGGCTGGAGAGCCCCCTCAGCCTGAATGTGGAGGGAGGTGGCATCCCCCAGGCCACCTCTACCAGGCTTCCTGGCTTGTCTGCTCCTGTTCGTCCCACACCCTTGTCCCCATCTCTGCAGCGAAGAAAACACCAGTACGCACAGCCCCATCTTGTTATTCTCAACAAAGCACCACTGTAAAGGGACCCTGGCATCGGCAAGGACATACCACCTCACTCGTTTTCCCCTCAGTTAACCTGGAGGCCAAGTACAGTCACCATCTGGGCCAAGGGTGCCAATGTTCACTATCACCTACTGGGCAAAAGGAGCCAAGCCCTGCTGTTTTGTTAGGTGGCCCCCTGTGCCCACTCACCCCTACCTGCACGCACGCACAGACAGACACACAGAGACACACAGAGAGAGAGACACACACACACACACACACACACACCCTTCCACCGTTACCATACCAACATCACAACATGGGAAACCAGTAATGGCAGCTCACTGTCATAGAACAAGCCAGGCCTGGGCTTGAATGCCAGCGGTGGGACCTGGACAGGTGATTGACCTCACAAAGCCCCAGGTTCCTCACCCAAACAACGGCCATGCCAAATTGCTGTGAGCATCGGCCACCACAACGTCCGCAGACCTCCCTCTCCTACCTTGTGTTTGGACCACTCACCAATTCTGCTCCCCTATCGCCTGCTCCAGGCCCCCTGGCTCCTGCATCAGCAAATAATGCTGTAGCTGGAGTCACCCGAGTCACTAGTGCTCATCACCTTCCGGCCGGAAGTAGCCATGTGGCCCTGCCTACCTGAAGAGGGAGACATTCCCATGTCCCCAGATGAGAAGGACTGGACTTGAGTGAGAAGCAGAGGTTTCTATCACAGTCACAGTCCCCTGTCCTCAAGAGCACATGGCTCATGACGGAGATGAGCCACATAAACACCTAAGAAGTAGCACCGCGTCAGAAGGAGGGAACGCCCGCATTAGGAGCGTTTACGTCGTGTCAGACTTAACGGTTATTTTCTTTGTCTCCGTTACCCAGTGAGGCAGCATTAATCCCGGCATTAGGATGAAGGGGCCGTGGCTTCCAGAGATGACATGCCCAAGGTCAAACAGTTATCAAATAGCAGGTCTGGGACTTGAACCCAGGAGCCACCATGCTCCTGGGAAGGTGGGGACAATGAATTCCTTACTGAATTCCTTAAGGAGGGCATCCACGGGATCCCATTCCCGTGACCTTGGGCAACTCACCTGACTTCTGTGGCTGTTTTCTCACCTACCAAATCGGTTCATAATAATAGTAACATGAGGGCGGGCTGATACATGTTGCCTCCCCTGTAGTATTTTTTGTTACATTACACGTATCTGGACACAACCGGTTCTGCGTGGTCACGTGGCATCCCCACTCCATCACACTGGACCTTGCACACGCAGAGGCTGACGTTTTTCACCCAGCGCACAGCGAAACGGAGGCGTGTTCAGACCAAAAATCAGTCAGCACGACCTTCCCAGCCGAGGCCTGCGTTTTCAATTTCTTCGGCTCAGGGGAGCCCTGATGGTGGTATTCCATGGACTGTCCTTTGTTCTCGGGGTCCTAACGATGGACCCACGTTTCATCTCCTATAACGATCTTTGTTAAGAGGTCCTGACCTTCTTTTTCAAAAATTTCAGAAAAGTTGGAGGAACTTACTCCAGTGTTGAGCATTCAATGTCGGCATGCTGCTTGTACCAAGAGTCTGAGCACCACTGCACTTCGCTGGGCACGATTCACCCGGTGGCCCTCCACCCGAAGACACCAAAAGCAACCTGGAGTGTCTGTGCGACCAAAGGAGTCGTCACGCACGCTCACGTTCAATCTCCACCACTTTAACTGCAAGTGAAGTAAATATGTGACATCCACAGGGGTTAGGCAACACTAGTCCTGCCCACCTTCCTGGGGGACGGAGACGCGCGCAGAGCTATAGCGGGCTGCAGTGAATTGTCTCCAGCGAGGGGTGAGGCTTCCCTTTCTTCTCCCGCTGACTGTCAATGGCCCATGACAGAGCCCGCCCTGGTGCGCCTCGTCTGAGAGAGGCAGAGGGGAGAAAGCTGGCAGTGATCCTTGAGGTCGCTGATGACTGCTAAGGTTCCTTCCAGGTGTAACGGGCTCCGACTTCCCTCAATCGCCCCGGAGTCCTCACCAGCGTCTGAAACTGAGGGAAGACGTGGAGCCCATATTACCAGGAACGATGCGATCAAGTGCCCCACCGAGTGTAAGCACAAACCTAGAGCACAACACACGTAACAGCACGCATACGATAAAAACACGCGGGGAAGCAGAGAAGTCCATGCTGCTCGGTGTCACGTCCCTGGGGAAGGCCACTTGGGTAAGCCACCGCTGGCCCTGGGCTGTGAAGCGGCCAAGCCTTCCTTTACTTGCTTCAGAAAGACACGCCTGAATCCACGTGTCCCGACAGGACGGTGAGCTCCTTGAGGGGAGGGATGGGGCCGGGTTTCCACGCGATCCCTAGCACCACGATGAAAAACAAGACTCCCATGCTCACTGGACGGATGGACAGACAGACGGAGAGGTGGTGGGCAGACGGATGGACGGAGAGGTGGGCAGGTGGTCGGATGAACGAGGAGAGATGGCACTGGTTTGGGAGGACGCGTGACTGCCTTGAGACAGCAACAGGAAGAGGAACGTGGATTTAACTGGTCAACGAAAACCCTCAGGATCAGGCTTTCCCCAGCGGCCAGGGGCCACACTGCTCCTGCTCCGATTCTGAGCCCAGCGTGCTCCTGGCCTGTGGTCACCACCACCCCCTCCATTTGGACTTTGTTCCTGATGTTGTCTCATCCCTCATTCTCATCCTGTGCGTCTCTCCCGATCACCAGTACCCCAATTCTGCTCCTACCCTGGAGTTTGGACCCTGCCCCCAGGTTAGTTCATGGTTTGCAGATGGGACACAGGCACGATGACAGCCCCAGTCTGGCATGCAGAACACTCTGGGACAAAGTTTCATCACAAAGAACGGCTGATCACCACTCTGGGCAAATGTCAGTGACCTCCGCTCTCTCCGGCCCCCAAGTTCATCCTCATTTGCCAGTCCTCAAGAAGGAAAAGCACCACTGGGAGTGGACAAATCTGGTCACTGGGCCCACCGGCTGAGGCCCCGGGCTCCACCCAGCACGCAGGGACTGCAGACCACCTCAGCTCAAACCCCCTTTCCCTTCCTGCCGGACCTTGAGATATTATCACCATTTCTCTAAGAAGTGGTTTTGTCTGGTTGCTTTCTTTTCCTTAAAGAACACTCTGGAACCAGAAATACTGACATCTTTTTCAGAGCGACACTGACACAACTCCACTTCAAATAAATAAACGTTTTCAACCTAAATGAGCCAGTCATGCGGTCGGTGGCAACAGTGAGTTCACAGGCCTGCATGTAGGCTGAGCCCTGTACCAAGAAGGGAGTGGGCAGAACTGGGCTTGAGGCTGAAAGTCTTAGAACACTGCGATCTTGTTATTCTCGGGGCTATCTGTTGCTGTACACACAGAAAATGGGGAGAGAAGCAGAGAGACTGGTTAAAACCCTGAGGCCGAGCGGAGTTCTCCCTAGGGGAGAATCTAGCTATACCCTTTCCTTGCTATAAAATCTTGGGGGTGGGGGGAGGTACTTAACCTCCAACCCCCATTAATTCATTTGTGGTTATGAGGATTAACTCAAATCACTTACTATCTGTAAAGCATTTGAAAACCTCTCAGTCTATACAGGTATTAAGC
The DNA here is from genome assembly GCA_004026885.1 of Lyroderma lyra. Classification (NCBI taxonomy): domain Eukaryota; kingdom Metazoa; phylum Chordata; class Mammalia; order Chiroptera; family Megadermatidae; genus Lyroderma; species Lyroderma lyra. Next base: position 88,008 of record PVJL010004863.1, read on the forward strand.
ACTCAGTGTGAGTTATTATTATTATTATTATTATTATTATTATTATTATTATTATTATTTAGAGACAGCATAGTAGGGAACTGTGTTGTTGAATATGGTAGTCACTAGCCACGTGTGGCTATCTAGCTTTAAATTAATTTAAATAAAATGAAATTAAAAATTCAGTTCCTCACTTGCACCATCCACATTTCAAATGCTCAGTTACTCCCCATGGCCAGTGGTTATTGCATTGGACAGTGCAGAGGACTGCCACCACATGCAAAGTTCTACTGGACGGTACTGGCCCCGAGGTCAAGAGAAATGGCTTGACACTAGAGGCTCTGTGCGACCCCAGGTAAGTTATTCAACCTCTCTGTGCCTCACTTCCTTATCTGGAAAGCGGAGGTAATAGTAGTTACACTGTTCAGTCAAGATGAGGATTAGCTGTTCTGTAAGCGCCTACGATAACGGTAAACGCCACCAGCGGGCACCATAAAAGGGGGGACAGACACGTTAAGGTGCAGGATGGGTCGCTGGGATAATTGGAAAGATACGTGCAGCACCTTTCGCAGGGGCAAACACAGAGCAGACACCGAGTTCATTCACGCACGTTCTTCAGCAAGTGTTTACGGAGCACCTACTACTGAGTGCTGGGCATTCCTCTGGGCACTAGTGAGGCAGAAATGAACAAAGGCCCTGCCCTCAGGGGGCTTACGTCTCAACAAACGGGGGACTAGCTACTCAGATGCAAACAGGGACACTGACATGTCCATTTTTACCCCACATTTAATGTTCTTAGCAATGAAAAGGGAAGGCTGCCAAATACAAAAGTAGCCCCAAAGAGGTGCCTAATAAAAGTGCTTGAATGAATGAGTGAGGGAAGGAAGGAAGGAAGGAAGATGGCTGACAAGGCAGACAGTGGGTGAGCTAGGCCCTGAGCCATCCAGTTAATTACTCCAGGTTGGGTGTGGCTAACGCAGAGCTGTTGCCGGGTGACACTAATAAATGATCTGAACGCAGTCTGCACACAGTGTTAGCACAAGGGCTTAATCAGCGCCAACACAAATGGCTGCGAGGCAGCCAGCCTTCCCGTGCATGCCCTCCTGCGTCTATTCTGGGCTGGGCTCTGACTCACCCTGTCAGCTGGGGCTGCTCCAGGCCCTCTGCAGCACCCAGGGGCACCGGAGCCCATGGGGAGGCCAGCACTCACCTCTCCCACCTGGCAAACAGCCTTCCCTGGCCCTGGGCAAACAGAACCCCCCAGAAAACTCCTACTCAGCCCTCCTACTGGCCTGCTTCCCCGAGCAGCTTGCATTCTGGCCTCAGTTCTATTCCTCAGTGGGCTGAACCTTCTGGAGACGCCGAAGAGCACCACCCCTCTGCCCGGGTTTTCTGTTTCCAGAACCTAAGGGCTCATTTTGGTAGGTTTGCAGCTCCCTGACACAGGTAAGTGGTGTGGGAGGGGCTGATGTCGGATCACTGGATCTCATTGGCCTCAGCAAGTTGCTTCCTGTCCTTCCGTCTCAGCCCCCCTTTGTTGTGTGGTGAGTGTGTGCTGTACAGCGCTGTTAGTGCAATTAAATGAGGTAACTCAAGGTGCCCTAGTACTCGGCAGGACTCCTTCACATTTCATCTAGCATGTCAAGATGGGTAGACGGGAAAAAGAGATGTGCTCCAAGCCCCAAATGCTGTCACCATCTACCAGGGCCACCTGGTTTGCCCATGCCTTCACCCACCTCCTCAGCAGTCCAAGGAGGGGGCTGAACGGGACCTGTGCCGCCCGCCCCGCCATTCCCTGCACACTGCCTTGCCTTATCACAGCCAGGTCACTTCGTCCTGCTGAAGAGAATACAAGGCGTACAGAAATTCAGTGCAGGAATTCGGGCCTGCAACCTCTTCCATCGGCATGAGCCTCCCCTCCACGTGCTCACAACGGGGCGTGTGCTCACCACAGGTCTCCCACGTCCGTGGGCGGGTGGGGTCACCAGCACAGCACCCACCGGCTCGGTGAAAGGGGCGACCATGACCTGCCTCACGCTAAGCAGTAATACTTGAGACATGACAGGTTTGAGATGCCAGTGATACATCTTAAAACAAGTCAGCAAGTATTCATGTAGAAATGCTTGTCCCGAATGTCACACTTCGAAACACACCGGACTGGACGTCTACGGTTCCTCCCGCGTCTGCTCTTCTACCACGACGCCTGCTGGGAGTTGAGCCGGCCAGAGGGAGGGGCTCCCCACGTCTCCGTCCACTTCGTCCCTCCGCCCACCACACCGGCCAGGGCCTCCTCTTGCCTGTGGTCCACCCCAACCTGTGCCCTTTGGGTTCCCATCAACAGCGTTCCTTGTTCTTCATCACATTTGCTCATTTAACGTCTCTTTCCACCAACAGCAGCTGCCCAGCCCCCGGATCGGTCCACCCCACATCGCCGGTCACGTCTAACTACACTTGTTACTCATCTTCTGCGTGGCTATGCCCCGGCACCCCAGCTTCCAGATACAACGATGACCATGGCTGACTTTGAGGGGCTCCTAAACAAAGGGGGGCAGTGAGGGAATGGACCTCAAAACTGAACGGGTTGCCCTAAATTCGTCGGCAGATTATCAAAGATGGTGGAAATTCAAGGCAGCGGCAGCTGACTCTGAAGGTGAGGAAGGGGACATGAAGGTCTTGACCCGGGCCAAAAATGTGCAGAATTAGACAGGGAGAGTTGGAGGGGGGACGTGAGGGAGATCCCCTGGTTCACAAGGCTAATTTCTGACACGTGCTCATCTCTCCAGGGGCGGCTGTTCAGACCCAGTTTCCCTTTAGACGTCAGGCAACCACCCAGACCCCTGCATCCTCCCAGTGTCTGTCCACCGGCTGGCTGCACCCTGCTGGCTCTGACCCCCCCCCCGGGCCCGCTGGCCTTCCCCATTCCCCGGGCCCTGACCCAACACTGCACTCTCCGCGCTGGCATTACGTGCAGCAAGGCTAAAATTAGGACTGTTTCTGGAGATATCCAGACGTCTCTGCAGCAGATCTGTTCAGCTCCCAAGTGGGAAAAAATATTTTTCCCCATTTTGACTGCAAAGCAGCTGGGGGTCTGGAAAATCCAAGCTGGCTGATGTCTGGACACGTGACCCAGTCCTCCTGACCCGGTGGGAGGGGGAAGAGGCGCTGTCTCTGGTCTGTCCTCACCAGCAGGAAGCAGGGACGGCTAAGCATGGAAGCACCGCGTCTGGGCCACCAGCGCTCTCGCCCTCACTTCCTCCTGGGAGGGGTCCCTTCGGGAGAAAAGACAAAGCATCCCAAGGAGGTTAAGAAGCTGGCTCACCCTGTAAGATGGGCCACAGCATTCACAGGAATACACAGTTCAAACAGGAGGTGCAGAGATGTTCGGAGAACCGTGGCGGCCACCCAGAGAAGAGCAGCCATCATGATGACGACGACAGAGTAAGGCTAACAAAGGGCGCAGCGGACACTTATCAGCATTGTTTTGTCCTAGGTTCCCTGGTCAGTGCTTCTCATGGATTCTCTCACTTCAGAATCCATGCATGTGTCCTCCTAAAAAAGATGTGGTGAAGTCCTAACCCCAAATAACTCAGAATGTGACCATATTTGGAAACAAGAGACATTGCAGATACAATTAAAATGAGGTCACCCTGGAGTCGAGTGGGCCCTTAATCCAGTGTGACTAGTGTCCTTATAAGAGGACGGCCATGTGAAGACAGATACACAGAGAGAACACCGCATGATGACCGAGGATTGGAGTGACAGTCTATAAGCCAAGGAATGCCACCAAGGGACATCAAAGACAGCCGGCAAACCACTAGAAACTGCGAGGAGGCAAGAATGATTCCCCCAGGTTTCCAAGGGAGCAGGGTCCTGCTGACGCCTTGATTTCAGACTTCTGCAAACCAGACTGTGAGACAATAAAGTTCCACTGTTCTGAGCCACCGAGTTTATGGTGTTTCACTCTGGCAGCCACATGACACTAATATAATCTTCAACACAATTCTATGGAGACTTAGGTACTAAGACAGGTTTCACACAGGAGGACATGAAGCTTAATTAACAGCAAATAATACCAGGAGCGCGTGCTGTATGCACATTAACTTGTTTAACTCCCACAACCCCATGAAGCGATCCCACTTTAAGGGAGAGGAACATCAGGCACAGAAAGGTTAAGCAATTTGCCTGTGGTTACACAGCTTGTACATGGTGGAGTCAGGATTCAAGCCCAGACCTAGACTCTTACCCACTACCACCACTGAAAGCCAGAAGAGTGTTTCTAACATGCACTTGAACTCCGGCAGTCTGGTTTCAAAGCCCGCATCCCTGGCTTCTCTCTCGACTTTGTATTCCACCTACTGAACAGAATGCTCCACACTTAGTGGCCCTTAAAACGCTTATTTGATGACACAAGCCAATTAATTAAATGGGCAGTGGCTTGCATACATCCCATTAGTTCACATTAAATTCAAATTAGTTCATTTTAGCAGTTAAAACTGACCCAGGTCCATATGGACAACAGAAATCGTGACAGGAGTAACTAGGTTGCTCAGAGCACTCAGCAGGTAGTGAAATAAAGCTCCTGTTTCCCAGAGCTTTTATGTACCAAGTGATTTCAGCAAACACCGAAATGAGCACCTACTATGTTCCGACACTGTGCCAGGTAACAGGAGTACAAAAGACCAGCCCAGGATGGATGTGGAAATGGCCAAACAGCCCTATGTCCTGGGAAGCACTGTCAATGAAGTCAGAACAGAGGACAGGCTCCTAAATCCGCCCAGGTAAACAGCATGTGTGTTCAGAACAGGTGACACCTGAACTGCACCTTCAATTCCCAGCTGATTTCTTACTGTCAGGCTAACCCAAATGCCTCCTCTCCCCCAAACGCCTCCCCCCACCCCCATAAACGCGTCTCCTTCCGCCCTCCTTCTTTTCTTTCTCTCTACAACTTTTCCCTGAAATACTAGATTTTTCACAGCACAAACCACGTGGGTGACCTACAGGATATTCAAATATATTTAATTTTCATGATTAGTAATCCATAATGAAGGGAATGAAGAGTTCATGGTTCACCTAAAGAAAAAAATAAACTTTAAGGACAAAACCTTGAATATAGTTAACAGATAACTTGTGATGGCCATTAGTGTTCACTCAGCTAAACCAACCCTCATATTTCTGTATCAACAAGTGAGAAACAGTCCAAGGGATGGGGGGAGGGAGGGATGGGGGAGGGGAGTGGGGGGTGCAGGGGACGAGGGGTACTGGGAGCCAAGGAAGAAGGATCTAGAAGAGAGATATGTCCTGGCACCAACCTCCCAGCTGGTCACTCGCCCACCCACAGGGTCACACACAACAACCTGGCATGGTCATCAGGCAGCATGTGGCTCAGTGGAAAGAATGCAGGCTCTGACTTAACCCTACCTCGTACACAGCAACAAGGACTACAGGGTCATCAGCCTTACAGTGTCACCCCAGCGCAAGTGCACCAAGGTGCTCGGAACCTTGCCTATACCAGAGAAGACACACAGTAAATGTGAGCAGTTATTAACACAGTCTTGGCCACCCCAGAATTTCACGCAGGGCCTGTGCAAACAAAGAGCAGAGGTCCTGCTTCATCACCACCATCACCAGCACCACCAAAGCTGTGAACAAGTCATTGAGGTCCCTGGGCCTGAACGCCCACATCTACGTAGCAAGTTCTCATGAACAGAAGGACCAGGCACTGACGGCAGGCCCAGTGAGGAGCCCTGGGAAAGAGTCATGGAACTGAACACGCTGAAAGCAGCAGCAAGGCGCCTGCACGACAATCGGATCCTTTCACCAGACAACAGGTCCACTCACCTCTGCCCTGCAGCAGGGAGGCCCCTGAGGAGGGTGGGACTGGCTGCCGCCCCCAGCCTCGAGGGTCGCCTGGAGCTGCTGGGATCTGGCCCTGAGGACACAGGGCCTCCTCCTGAAAAGGCCTGGCCCAGCGTTTGGGTTTACTGCTCTGCACTGCCTACAGAAAGCCGCTGGATCGGATGTGAGGAGTTCTTGTTTTCAGCCCCTGGCCGAGCAGCGCACGACGCAGGCACGCCTCGATTAGCGCGAGCGGCTCCCGGCCTAAGGAGCCCCGCCGAGGGGTTCACTTGTGTGGTCTCTGCTGAGTGGTGCCCCGTGGTGACCACCCTGCTGCCCGCTCAGCAATGAAGGTCGGAAGTCCCCCTGCGGGCCTTTCCCTTGCCCAGGAAGTTCTGACGTAGGAGGGCAACGACCAGCGGCCTGACCACAGATGCCCCACCGAGCAGATGAGGGCAGCGAGCCCTGTCGCCCTCTGCCCTCCCCCAACCACCACCCTGAGAGGTGACGTGGCATAACCGAGGAACACTGGATGAGGAGGCAGGAAGCTCTGCCAGGGACCAGCTGTGTGGTCAACAGTGGGACAGATGGCTGGTCAGGGGCGCTCCACCCAATGGCCTGTAATCAATTCTGGCGCTAACACCCATAGGGTCCCCGTACCATTCTTTACCCACCCACAGCCTGCACCTCGCATTCCTCCTCTGCCTCCTCCCCTCCCACCAGGCCTGGGAACTGCCTCCCACTCCAGTCCTGCCCCACGTCTGCTGTCACCAATATCCAAGTACAAGTCACCAATTTCCGTGCCTCGTCCTCCGCCTCTGCCCCCGCCCCTCCCCTCTCACCTCCCACCCTGACGGTCCTCTCCCCCAACCCCCCGCCACACCACCTTTGTCTCTCTCCCTCCTCCTCTATGCCTTCCAGGTCCTCTATTTTCCTGCCTCCCTCAGGGAACGTAAATGACAAGATGGTGCATTATTTACACACACTGTGCTGTGCTGTCCTACCTTCGTCAAACCCAAAACTTCATCTTCCCTGGTTGATTTGGTCTTTTGTTAAGAGCCATAAGGATCCCCAGGACAGACCATAGCAGGGCTCAAGGTCAGAAGGGTGCAGCCAGCTGGGGCTAAGGCACCATTAACCCTGCAGAGGACAGGCTATAGAATAGGTCGCATGTATCCAGCAGATACATGCATTACTAGTGTGTGCTGAACTATGCAAAAAAAATTTTAAAACTGCAAATACAATAAAATACATCATTTATAAATTTATTTTCAGTTGCCATCTAAGAATTATTAAACAAAGAAATATAAAAATATAAAGAACAAAAAATTTTCTTACCAAATAATGGAAACATGGATACCGAAGGAAAAAGCAAACAAACAAAAAAAAAAAAAACAAAAAAAAAACCACAACCCAAAAATGTCTTTAACATTAATTAATCAGAATCTTTAATACTTGGCTTTGCAAAACATTTGTAATAAAAAATACAAAAAATATATGTATTTTATTATATTTGAAGTGTTCTTTTATTTTTTTCTTTTTGCATTTCAGCACATACTAGCAATGAAGGTATTTCTTGGATACACACGACCTACGATGTAAGTTTTTTGAGCACGACCTCTGCAGGGAGGACACAGGGAGCACACAGATCAGAGACAGTCCCAAGACTCCACTGCGACTGTCCTTCCTGGCCTCACATATCCAGGCATCACATCTTTTAGGCGCATGTCAGCTGTGGAGAGAAAACATGCATCTCTGTTTGAGCTGACCGCAAACTTTTCCGCTAAGGTCTCAGGACACATGGCAATGGAAATGCAGCAACAGTCCTGGGTCACTTCACTCAGCACACATCAGCTATGTTTATCATTTTAAGTGGATCATAAAATAGACAGCATATGCCCTGTTTCTCCTGGAACTACTTTTGTTCTGGGGGGAGTGCCTTTTCTGAAATACCCTGAGTAAGACAACAGTCACGGCTGGCTGGCGTTCTCCACCATTCACCAGCAAGCCTGCAGGCAGGCAGTTCTGGGTTCAAATGCCACCGCAGCTACTTCTTGGCTTTGAACCCTTGGGCCAGAAACTGAGCCCGACTGTGCCTCAGTTTCCTAGTCTGTACACTAGGAATACTGAAGTACCTAGCACACAGCAGTTGGCTCAGAACTGTAACTGACTCCATGTATCTCATCATCAACATCATCATATGAACGTTTACTGAGCCTTCAGCATGTCAGACAGTCATCTAAGTGCTTTACTGAACACAACAAGAGGTAGTAACTGTTGTGATCTTCATTTCACAGATGGACACAGAAGTCGAGTAACTGGCCCAAGGTCACACAGCCGAGCAGAGGATGCAGGGACACATCATTCGGTCTCTGACGTCAGGCCCAGTGGCCAGCAAAGAATATAAGAGCTCCACAACTCACTCACTAGGACTATTACAATTCCACTGGCTTTATTTTTACAAGAGCCATTGCCCAGAAGGGTGATCTTATTTTGCCTTTTTGAACTAAACGTCAGTCCTAGGGGCACAGAGCCTGTGGAAGAGCTTACATCCCTGCCTGCTGTCTATCCACTCTCCTCGTGATGGAGACAAAGCCAGGGTGAGGAACTGCCTCCATGTGGCTTAATGGGTCACACTGCATTCTCTGGGCATAAGAGACTTGGGGTATCTCCATTCCAGAATGGTTGGCAAACCTCTCCATGGCCGGAGCCAACTGCAGAATGCCAGCCACCACCTGTCCCTCTTGACCGGGGAATAGTGGAGGCAGAGGGCCGTGCCACAGAGAAGCAAAGCTCCTCGGCCTGAGATTCCTACACCCACCTCCAACCATTCCAAGAGGCCTCCGGGCTGGAAAGAAGCTGCTGTCCCCAGCCTGTCACTCTGGCTCCATCCCCTGACTGTGGACTGATGCCGAAGTCCAAGGTGCTGGCAGGCAGCCTCCCAGCCAGGCCCCAGCGCCAGAGACCCGTGAACAGCGCTCACCCTGGCAGCACCCCGCGTTCTCACTTTGCTGGCAGTGTGACAGCTGACTCTGTTTAGTTGAAAGCTGCCCTCGCCAGAGCCTGGGCGAGCAGAGGTGGGAAGCAGGGGGCACCGAGGACCCTCCTGCTGCCCCACCCTGGATGGGCTCTGCCCACCATGTCACACTGGCAGCTGAGGTGTGAGTGCCCCTGGGCTCGGGCACATGCCTCCAGGATAATTCCAGCACCCTGGGCTTGAGGAGGGTGGCTGGTCCCTCCCTGTGCAACACCACAGCATCCAGCCCCAGATACTGACTGCTCGGTCCAGCGCTCTCAGCCTCATCAGAAGTGACTTGTGCTATAAATGTAAAGAATACACCCGATTTCAGTCGCTATGAAGATAAGACTGTAAAATACCTCAATGATGTCTTAAATGCATTTCGGTTATACTGACCTACATACAACGTATTATTAAAATTAGTTTCACCTATTTCTTTTTACTTTCCTTTGAATGTGGATACTAGAAAATTTTAAATTGCACAGGTGGCCTGTATCATACATGCGTATTAGGCAGTGCTGCTCTAGCTCACCAAGATATTTTCCCACACAAAGGCAGTCCTCACCTCCAGCGGAATTTGCATCCCAGTTCTTAAACATTTCACCTCGATTCACAAATGCCAGGGATGCAGAAACAGGGGGTGACGAAGTGACTTGCTTCAGGTCCCGTGGTTAACAACGTGGCGAAGCGAGAAATCTGACTCCAGGTCTGCCGAGACACTATGCCGAGTTCTTCCCAATCCTGGACACCAACTCACCCCCACTTCTAACTCTGCCCCTCAAAACAGTGGCCTCTCCATGCCATCTGCCCAGGAAAGAAGGAAGAACTAACAATTACTTGTCCACAGGATCACCAATGGGTGGCTGTATTTTAAAGACTGAGACCTTAAGGGGAGATGTGGCTTAAACAAGGTGACCTTCTGCAGAGATAAAATCAGGATGCATGTCATTCCAATGCCTTTTCTACTTGGCCGGAAGGGCCAGTTCCAGTCTTAGCTCCTCCTTACACAGAGCACCCTCAAGGAACCCAGATATGTCAGGGATCTAACAGCTACAGGTGAGGCCACCAGGGGCCAAGTGCACTGTGCTTCACATAACTAAGAAGGAATCCTCCCAACACCCTGTGAGACACAGATTTTTTAATGCCCATTTTACAGATGAGAAAACCAATTCCCAGGAAAGCTAGGGATTTGCCCTGTCACCCAGCCGTAAGTGGCCTCTGGCTGTGGCCCCTGCAGTCCCCTGTGCTTTAAATGCCCTTGTCCACCAGCAAGGTCTGACTCAAACTCCCTTTTCTGTAAAGTCATGCTAATCTCTCTTTTCATGAAATCACCCCTTGCTTTGGTCACCCACGACCTTTAAGAACGTCTGTCCTGTACTGATTACAAAACGTTAGCATGTGCTGCTTACATCTGCTACCCCACCATCACCTGAAGCTCTTCCTAGGGGAAGCTGTGACTTAACCATATGCGTGTCTTCGGTTCCTGGTACAGTGTCAGGCACACGGGAATTATTCAAGTAATATTTGTTGACAGAATGACATCATCGACCAACCAAACCACCGTGACACCCTGGTTTTCATTCTGAGTGCCTTTTCCCAACCGGTCCCATCTTCCGCCCCACAGGAGGCTTCTCCACCCAACTGCTCGCGTGGAGGGAGGCCAAGTGCATTGCTTTCGAAGGTGGCTTGGTGACCCCAATTGTCCCCTCTCCGTTTTTACTAATGGCTGGGTTAATCAAGCACTCCAAACTCTGCCTGCCCACGCTAAAGGACACGAAAGCATTTCTGGAAGGCCACAAGACCAGGTTTAAGCTGAAACAAAAGACAGACTCTCACCAGCCCTTCGGACCCCGCATGACTGCCATCCTCTTCATAGTACTTGGGTCTAAGGTCAGATGGGAGAAGAGTCCTGACCCAAATCTCAGCCACCCACAGCGTCTGCACAGCAGGTATGTACTGGAGCGAACTTGGGCATATTTTCTCACAGTCACACGAGACTGCTGTTCTTACACCAGCTTTCAGACGGGGAAACTGAGGCTCAAGTGGAAAATACCCAACAGCCTTGTCCAGAGCTACCAAGCTAGAAGAGAGCGGATGCTAAGATTGACACTTGCTCCCTCGCACGGCACCAGCCCCACCTAGTCCTGCCTCCAGGACCTGAAGATACTCCGGTCTCTCCCTGCGGCCAGGCCCACCGTCCCAGACGCACCGGTCACCTCCTGGCCACTCAGTGACACGGAGCTGCCCCGTGCAATGGAAGCCTTCTGTCCTCTCCCAGACATAACAGGTGAAGATGTTTTCATCTGAACCTTCAGCTAAGATCTTGCTTTTAAATTCTGGGAACATTTTTCACGAGGAGGTTCTGGTTCCCTCCGCCCCGCTTCCTTAGGACATGGCGCCGTGCAAGCGTATTGCTCTCACTCACACACGGCTGCTATGCAGTCAGCACACGCGTGAAGGGACAGGAGAGGGAAAGATTTACGCCCTATGTTAACATAGTTTTCAGGCTTCCGATTGCAAAGATCAAGTGTTACCCTTCTAAATCGTCCCCTTCTACTTCATGAGCAGCATTTTATGTTTTTTAAGATTCAGCAAAGATGCCGCAGAGGCCGCCAGGCCCACTCACAATCACATTCCTGACAGGCCCCCATATGGAGAGCCTGACGTCCCAGCTGCTTCCCATGTACCACGTCCCCAGGAGCGCAGTGCCGAGGCTCCTGCGGCGAGAAAAGGAGCTCTGTGCACAAGACACGCCGCTCGGCTTGCTGTCCAGCTTAACGAGCAAAACCGCTGGAAGCCTGCTGCGCGCCCAGGAGCCCCCAGGGGTGGCCCTGCTGCGGTGCCAGGAGAAGTCACCTCTGACTCCAAGGGGGGGGGTTTCTGTGTGGGAAGGCTGATCTGAGCCTCACCACCGAGCGAGGAGCCTGAGCGACGGAAGGCAAGGCAGCCAGGATCCTACGCCAGCTTCTCAACCGTGGGTCGTGGCAAACTGACCCCTTTCGGGGGTGGGGTGGGGGAAGCTGGTTAAAAAGCACAGGTCTCACTGTACGAAAACCCATTTCAAGTGCAAAAAAGATCCCAGCCAAGGCTCACGGCAATGTTCTTCTGTTGGTTTCTAGTCTATCATCAAAATGCTGAGGGCCGTGAAATAATCCAGCCACAAAGGCTCTCTCGTTTGCCTACGACATGGCTGGATACTTTCCGGACAGCCCTCATATAAGCCCCCAATAGAACACGTTTTGCTGAACTAGTGTGCAGACCCCAGACCCACAGATCCTTTCCTGAGGAAGACCCAGCTCCCTCATCTGTCTCCCCAAGGTTAAGCTGCAGGGCTAGGGAACCAGGTTCAGAAGAAGCAGTTAGTGAATGACATCGCCAACCTCCAGCGGGCAACCCCTTCCTGTGTCTGAACATGTCTCCGCTGACATCCGGGGCTTGTTCGCAGATGGGCACCAGGTCAGCTGGTGCTACGAAAGCCCCCAGGGCAGAAACCACCAAGATGGGCAGATGACATGGAAGCAGAGTGTCCCACTGTGTCATGTGGGTGCTAACACCCTTTCCCCACCAGCAAAATCAGCTCTGTCCTTCGCACTCCTTCCCCTTGGGGATGGAAGGAGAACGGACTCTGGGTGGGGAGCACACAGTGCAACGCACAGAGATGGTATATTACAGACCTGTGCACTGGAAACCTATAGCATCGACTAACCAATTTCATCTCAATAAATTTAATTTAAAAAGAGAAGAGAAAAGACAGTGACCTAGTGCAAATGAAATGCCTGTGTTTAAAGCCCATCTAACTTCTACCCAAACGGCTCCTTCTGTCCCCAGCAATCCTAAAGGGGTTGGTGAGGGAAGCCCAGGCCGGCCAGGGGACCTCCGAGCAGGGAGGGGACCTCCGAGCAGGGGGCACTGGGGGAGCTCAGGAAAAAACACCAACAGTGAAATGCACCCAGGAATGCACGGGCCCCCTCATCCGTGCGACCAGATGGCAATGCTGACCTCCGCCGTGTGAAATAAGACGGTACACAGTGCGCTTTGCAAAACAAAAGTTCCCCACAGCCCGCAGAGCAATGAAACGCACTTAATCACCTCCCTGAGGATTTCGGGCCATCGCCTGAGAGCGAGTCTTGCGACCACAGGTGCACACACATTCCCCGCCCACATGACTGAGCGGAGATTTTAACCTTCTCTCTGTTCTTCGATAATGCTTTCTTGGCTGGGATTACCCTCAACGCCAAGCGCCCCGAATGATGGAGATTTCATCAGGCTGATGGAGCACTCTTTTAATGTATCGCTCCGTAATCCAATCTTCCTCACACTGCACCCCAAATCACCCCGGCCTCTTCGCAAATCCACAGGGGCCACGAGGCACAGCACACAAGCTGGGTGACGTCTGGTGAAAACACGAAACCTCGTCACCCTGGGCTCCCGTTTCCAAATCATTAACACAAGAAGGCTGGGGCAGGACCTCTCGGAGGATCTCCCCGGCCACCAGTGGGTAGTGACCGTTATCTTAACGCTTCAGCCTCGGCAGCTAAGCCCCCTTCCATGTTAGGTGACAGCAGGGACCGGGCTGTGGGGACGGAACTGGCACCCTGGAGCCAAGCCCACGCTTGGCTACGCACTTGCAATTGCCCTGTGAAGGAGGTTTTATTGTCTCCATTACAATGCTGAGAAAATTAAAATTTAATGACAGCAAATAACTCTCCCGGGATCACAGAGACTGTAGGCCAGAGACAGCCAGAGCCAACGATTTCACGACCCTGCCCATCAAGGTCACTGGCCCAAGTCACCCTCACCTCCTGCCTGAATTAGAGCAAGGCCTCCCTGCTTCCGTCTGTGCTGCCAGTGGGCAATCCTCAACCTAGGAGGGGCCCAAGTGACCTTGGTATGTGAGTGGGCTCATGCCACTCCCCCAACGGCCCCCCGGCCCAGCAGACCCTGAACAATGGAGCCTCCATTTCTCTCCAATCTCATCCCCTACGATTTTCCCTCTTGCTCCCTCCCCTCTAGTCACTGGACCTCCTTGGGGTCGCTCAATGAGCAGCTGAGAAGTGACCTCAGGACCTTTGCGCTGACCTCAGCCTCAGTTCTCTCCCCAGATGTCCCCGTGACTCACTCCTTCACCTTGTCAGGTATTTGCTCAAGTCACCTCCCCTGAGAATGCTCCCTGAGCAACTTACACCAGCAAATGCTACCCTCCCTCCTGTGTTTTCTTTGTCCCCACAGCACTTGTGACAAGGTGGCACGGAGAATGGTGTACGTGTTGTGGTAACACAAGAGACTCAAAATGTTTTAAACTCTTTTGTGTGTTGGCGTGTCTCCCTCAACTAGAACAGAAGCTTGCTGAGGACACTCGGTGTACGAGCAGACCCACTGCACTTAGAGCACAGCCTCGTATACAGGTGCGCTCAATGAACACCTGTGTGACGAACCAAAACCAAACAAAACAAGGTCTGAAGGCAGGTCCGCCACAGGGAGGTCTCTGCTCCCAACACCACTCCTCAGCCTCAACTAGAGTGTAAGGTCCAGGAGGGCAAGGAGGGAGCCCCGCAATAGTCCGTGGTCAACGCCGCCTTCCTCCACGTACCTGTCAGGTCGGAGCCGTCCCGCCGGGCTGCCGGGAGCACGTTACGGTAAAGCACTTGGAGACCTGCAAAGAGCCTGGGCCCGAGCAGCCTGCGTGGGACCTGCTCCCGTGACGGCATTAACCGCTTCCCGTTCAGAAGAAATAAGTTCAGCTCGCGGCCGCGTTCGTTTAATTCGACACAAACGCGCTCGGTGAGGCCGAAGCCAATCTGACTGGTTGTCAAAGGGAAAATAAAACATACAAACGGTTCTTGGCGTTATTTCTAAACAGACTTTTTACTGATCCTCCTGGAACAGACCCGGAAATGATGATCCGGAGTTCATAATGGTTTTCACGCGTAGGAATGTTACGTTTTGTAGGACGGCACATTTTCAGCAATCAAGAGTCACTCCTGTTTGTAAATGGACCGACCGCTACCGAAAACACAACGCTATAAATACAATGATGTCATCTGTCCAAAGACTATCGATACACTAGAGCGATGCGACGATGATAATAAAAGCGAGATGTTTCCTGGCAAACTTGAGGGTGAGGTTAGGACTGTCACCTGCGAGCTACCTCGGGGTAAACGCTGCAGGCACAAGCGCCGCTGGCGCCTATTCTCGGGGCCGACGGGAAATGGGTTAACGGGTGCCGTCTTCACACACAGTTAGGGTTTGGGGTGAGTCAGCCCGAGAGAAGCTGTCAACTCAGCAAACCTCACATTTCTTTTGGGGCCCTAACACTGTGCCGGCCCAAGCCCAACATACTCGTAGGAAGTCACTTGCCCCATCCAAGCACCTGCTGAGTCTGGCTGGAATGTCACAAGTAAGCAAGGAATTATTCAGTGGGAGCCCAGGCAAGGCCATATGGGGGAGGCCCTGAAGGGCGAGATGCCACCACCTCGCAGAGCCGCCAGGTTCTCGAGGTCACGGCTCACACTGCTGACAGCACGCACTCCGGCCTTTAATCTGCCTGCCCAGGGAAAGGAGCCCCCCAACCTCCCGCAAATCACCCTGACTCCCTAAGCCAACCTGTCTCCAGGGGACAATGACAGGAGCACCCCCAGGTTTCCTGACTGCTCAGGTTGACCTCCTTCCTGCCCCCTGCAGCCCGAGTTCCCCGTAGATTCACGGTGCTTCTGAGCACGGAGACCGTCACCCTGCACCCGTGATGGGACCAACAGCACCCACATTTGCGAGGCTTGCCACCCAAAACTCATTTTGCTGTTAGAAGGGCAGTGAGAACCCTGGGGACACAGGAATAATGCCTGGAATGTGTGTGAGGGCCGAGCCAGGCGGTTTCCAAATGACAACGCCTTTCACCGTCATGCTCTGATTAAACACCAGGGTCCCCAGTTCACCCACGTACACACTGAGGCTCAGGTGATGGGAAGTAACCCACTCAAGCTGGAAAGCGACAGCCTTTGTGCTCCCACCCAGTTCGGGACGGCACAAGCGTCTGTGCTCCAGGAGCGACACTGCTTCCGTGGAACCAGGCAGAATCAAGCCCTTTTTAAGGTGCTGAAAATAGAACCAAGTTGCTACAGATCCACTTGATTGCAAGCTGGTAACCTAGGTGACCTCTGCAGAGGGGGGCAGCTGAACCCCGGCCTCTTGAGACTTGAGCCCAGGGGTCTGGTGGAAGGCAGACACCCTTCCTTTAGGTGGCCCCATGGCACGGTGGAGGTAACAGGACCTGAAAGTCTTAAGCCCCAAGTTCACCTGAACCCTCCCTAAGCCTCGGTCTGTTGACCACCTGTGAAATGGGAATGCTTCTCCGCCAACTGACATCACACGGCTACAGTCAGGACAGAGCAAGAAGAGTCCTCCCAGTGTGCTCTGCAAGCTGTGGAAGGCTGTTAAAACTAAGCTCTAAGTGTGATGAAATCTAGTGTGCCCTGTCCACTAAGAGGCTGAGCTTTAGGCATAAGCAATTCAGTACCTGGGACTTGGGGCTACTGAGTGCCCAGTGTTGTAGGACACAGGGGTGAGGAGAAAAACAGAAAGACACCCCCTGTGCTCATGAAGCTTCAGGTCTAAGGATGAACCAAAGGAAGAAGTTAACCCAAATATCCCAAAGCAGCCATGGAAATCAGCGGGAGAAGTGCCTCCAAGGTCTTTAGAAACTCAAGGTGTTAGGAGAAGGCTGAGCGAGAATTCTAGGCAAAGAGAAAGAGCCCATGAGCATCCCAGGAGGATCACATGCCCAGGACTGTGGCTCTAAAACCATCTTGAGAGCAAAACAAACTTACAAGGTACCTCTGAAGTTCAACACCAATACAAGTTTCACTTCATGTGACAGTCGATGCTGAACCTAAATTGCCACATTCCCGACAGCGTATGGTTTGCTCTGCTCAGGTCAGCCAGGCTCTGTGGAGGTTGGTAGCCCCAGCCCTGTGCCTTCTTGATGCTGGACATGCTGTGGGCCACCCGATGTCCCCTTCACACAGGGAGCACCCTCTGTCCCTCTTTCATTAGCTTTCCTCAACTGAAGAGGTGTCATTTTGGTGCCAAAGCAAGGACTCATTGGGCCAACCTGTCAGTGGTCACGCAAATGACCCAGAACGCAGTTATATTAATTTGAGATGACAACAAAATTTCAATTAAAAACTTCAGATGAAAAAAAAATTACAAGTTTTTAAAAAGTCCCAAAGAGCACAGACAGCTCACGAAGAAACACTGTTTTGAGAAACAAACTCCTTGAGACTGAGTCACCTTCGTCCCTCCCACTTGGTCAGTATCTTCTGTAATCTAAAAAGAAAAAAATTCACTCCCTGCTGCATCCTCAACTGCTACTCCATTTTCCTTCTAATCCAAGACACGATGTGTGTGCACGGTAACAGTCCTGACGAGGGGCTCCTATCACAGACGGGGGTGAGAGGGAAGATGACACTTCCTGAGCCCCTCCTACCTGCAGTGCATCGTCCAATACAAGCGTGCACGTCACTGGCGTAGTGTGTGATCTCACGGCATAAACAGATGGTCTCGTAACGTGCTGCACCCCAGAGATGAGAAAACTGGGAGCTGTTTGCTGCAGCTTAGAGTCAGCTACACCCTGAGTCAAGTGCCCACTTGAAATCGAGGTCTGCCCGACCCCAAAGCCTGAGCTCTGTCTAGCACCGCACCTCCTTCCCCCCGAGAAAGCCCTGGACTTGGAAGGAGAGTTCGGCACAGCCCACGGCAGGTGCCTCCACCACCTGGAGAATTCTTGCCGAGCTCCCTCCGGACGCGCCATGGTTCTCCTTTTAATTACACGAGCTTTCCCTCAAGCCTCCTCATTCACTATAAATGAAAGACTCTCATTCAATTGTATCGTCGTTCTGTTTTCATCGTCAGCTCGCAAGTGTAGCTGTCTGACAATTTTCCTGGCAGAGGTCCCCACATTTCCCTCCCTGCTGGCCAGGCAGACTTCTGTGATCCAACAGCACACCTCAGGACCACCGGCGACATCTTTTCCAAGGGCGAAAGAATGCAAACAGACCCTCGTCCATGCACTCGAAAGGCAGAGATTTCGGAGCTCGAAGAATACATTTTTGGAAACTCTGCAAAATGATTTTCTTACATAACTTTTTTTCCTTGATCCCCCTCTGAAGTCCTGGCAGAAGAGGGAATCAGGCTCTTCTTGAATAGGGTCTCTGTGCAATCAACTCACGTCAACACCATTTACAGAGGATGTGCAACACGGGGGAGGTGAGCTCTGGGCCTCAGTGTTTGCTGGGGGCCCCCCAGGGGCTCAGCGGCAGCGGGGAGAGGAGACGCCGCGGATGCCCACAGAGGCTCCTCCGGAAAATGTCCACAGAGCAGACAAGCCCGAGCTGTTAGCTGAGTCGGCTGCCCAGGAACTGGTTCTTGACTAAAGAGTGGTCACCAGGGACCGGACAGAAAGGATGACAGAAAGGAACACACATCCACTCATTCATTCAGCATTTACGGATGCTCGATGTGGAAAAGGTGCCCAGCTCTGAGCCAGAAACGCAGTGAGGTCCAGGAAAGCAGACATGACCCCTGCCGCTGGCGAAGTGTGTGATCTCACGGCATAAACAGATGGTACACACGTAGGCAAACGTGGATTACAGTGCTGCGGGGAAGCCTCCACCCCTGCTCCAGGTGTCTGCCACGCTGGGAACCAGGCTGGTGCCAGGCCTGCCCAGCCCGGCAGACCCCCTGGTTCCCCAGGACAGAGAAAGGACAGCGGTGGTCAGGTCTGCAAAGAAGAGGATGGTTCCAGGGACAGAGTTAGCACCACTTAGGGGTTAAGAGAACAACTCTGGGGTTGAAATCCTAGTTTCTCCCCCAGTTAGCCCTGCAGCCACGGGCAAGTTAAGAAACCCCATTTCTAAAGTGGGGATCATCATCATGTTTATCCCATCAGATATGTCCCGTATCGCCACCACTGACCGCACCCCACTGGTTTTTTTGTTTGTTTGTTCGTTTTTTGTTGTTGTTGTTGTTGTTTTTGCTTTTTGGTATGTGGGCAGCTCCCCAACTGGGACTCGAACCCAGGCCGCAGCGCTGACAGCACCAGTGCCGAAGCCTTAAGCCGCTACACATCAGGGAACTCCCCATAAGGATCAGAACAGAAATCTGTCTCCTGACCAGGCTACGACTTCCCTAATTGACATGGAGGAAGCCCCTATTCCTTTTTTTTTTTTTTTTTTTTTTTACAGACTTACACATTTTTTGTTTTGTTTTTTTGCTTAAACAGACATCTTTTGAGTAGCTATTATGTGCATCATTCTATGTGCTACTGATACAAAAGTAAATAGAGAAGATGTCAATCTAATGGGACAGATGGGTGCAGGGAGCAGCACTGAGGCTTTATTGAGTCACCTACCCTTTCTGGCTTGGTTAATTTAACAGGAAAATGGAATTGACATTAGTATCTATTACCATCTCTGAAGGTGATGGTGAGGATTACATGAGATCATGCCTATAAAATGCTGAGCAATCATATCCCGGGCACTCAGTTGGTATGCTAAATACAAACTGGGTAATTCTTTGTGGTAAGCATTATAAACATTGGCTCCTTATCAAAGGGGATTTTGCTCTCTGACACCCATGGAGCTTTAAGTCTTAAGAGTCCTCTTTTGGTCCAGCGAAAGCAAAGTCATTCAATATTTAATGGAAAATTGGCATCAATACAATTGGCTTTGATGAGGAATCAATTTTAAAACATCACATACTTTAAACTCAGAAACCTAATCAATGCTCCTCTATTCTGAACTTTGATAATGGTCTAAAAATGCCTTTAAAAAGGCCACCCCCTCCACACGTTTCCTCTGACCCCTCATCCAGCAGACTCTCCCTCCTTAAACTCCCCTCGCCGAGTCCTTTCTTAGGGCACTTAGCACTTCCTCCACCTTGGATGAGTTCATGATCTTGTCCTGGCCCTGTCATCACCATCACCAAACTCGAAGACCTCTTTCGAACAAGAGCCGGTCTGAGTCACACTCATATCCGGCTGTATCAGCCACTGTGGCTTGCCCGTGCTGCGTAACATACCGTCCCACAAGGCAGAGTCTTGAGACCACCATCACTTATTTTCACTCACACATCTGCAGCTCAGCTGGGAGTCGGCTGATCTAGGGTGGGCTCAGCTTCTAACTGAATGGAGGTTTGTGGGATGGGGCTGGGCAGCGCTGCCCCAGCTGTCTCTCATCCTACTCTTCCTGGGACCAGCAGGCTCCCACAACATGCTGTTCTCAAAGCATCAGCAAAGAGGCAAGAAGAAAAAAGTAAAAGCAGTTAAGGTCTCCCAAGGCCTAGACTCAGAATCAGAACACCATCACCTCGGACTCATCCTTCACATCAAAGTCAGTCACATGGTGGCCCCCCAGAATCAGGGCCTTTGAGGCAAACAGCGCATCCCATCCACCACCCAGGTGTCTCAGACATGCAAAATAGTCCTCAGGCACTGAACGAATGAGTGAATGAATGATGAGTGAATCTCAGAGCCCTGTCAAGGCACATGGCAACTTAGCAGCAGCCACTGCAAATCCTGAATCTGGCACAACTGCAACACCTTGTGAAATATGAATTTGCTGCAGGTCCCTAGATCTCACCGTATTTTATCTGGAGAGGCAAGATTAAAAAAACGTGTATGTTATTTTTTCATGATCTCTGATTCTAGAATGAATCAACACACTCATCCACACACGGGAGCCCGCGTGCATGCACACATCACACCCTCTCTCTAAAAGAAGGATGTCACAATACTGCTTTGCATACACGGGGTGAGGAGGGGGCACAACCGGAGAAGCTGAAGAGGGGACTTGGAATCCAACCCACAGTGGCTCGTTTTCACTGAACCACCTGAGACTAGAAATTCGGCACCAACGCATTCAAGTCCGTGAACTTAGGAAATGATGCATTATTGAAGCCACAGCGGGGGAAAGGGCTTGGTCTGCAAGACAGAAAAGACGAAAGCTGCAGACATGTCTTTTCCATTACAAGGTAATAGCTCAAAAAAAAAACAAAAAACAAAAAACACAACACACATTCTAATTGTAAAAAAAAAAAAAGCACCCTGCACACGAGAGGATCGGTAAAATAAAACTGACCCACCGCTCTCCATCCCTCCTGCTCCAGGAAAACCCGCAGCCCCTCCGCGCTCGCCCAGAGGAGTAAGTCTTCGATTAGTCTGTTTGCCCCTCGGGATCCACTCAACAGACAGTTATCGAGAGCCTTCAACGTGCAGGGCACAGGAGACAGCCTGCAGTCAAGTGCATCACACAACATATTAACTAACTGTGATGCTAGAGGAAGACCCGGAGCAGGCTAACGAGGGCAGTGTGGGCGGAGTTAACAGTTACAAATTTACGTCGGGCGAACATCGCCAAGGTTCTCCCGTCCCTGTGACTTCCGTTCTCTGCCCCAGGTTCTCGGTGCGTCAATCGTTAAAATGAATCACCCAACGAAGTCGTACAGAACACCCACAATGAGTCCTGTATCACGCCATTCACTCCAGCACACACAACGCAGAGTCCCTGCCCACGAGGCGCTTGCAATCTAGTACCTCTCTGCTTAAGAGGGACTCCAGCGACACTGGGGAACTGCGAACCCCAGATTCAACCGCGAACTCGAAGCAAAGACCAAAGGCTGTGTGTGCAGACACAGAGCTCACCCATTACAATAAGGCCTCTCACGGTGCTGAGGAAGTGAGTTGTGGCACTGAAGGTGCAGGGGTCCATTACATCCAAAGGAAAGCATGAGCATGCCTCACTCAGTCCCCAAATGGGGCTCCTGGACACCAGGGCTGTGGGGCTGGATTCTGGAAGTCTAAGGCTGGAAGTACACAGCGTCTGCCTCTGGAGGGGGCCAGGGGTCACTGCGGCGGTGGGAAGGACCCTGGCCCCAGCACCAGCCTCTGTCTTCGCTACTTCCTGCACAACCTCCTGCCGTATGGTCGCCCTCCTGCCAGCGCTGTGACTCTTGGCTGCGTGTGATCTCCTGCGGAGTGTTTGGTCCCAGTGCCACCCTGCACCCCAAACCAGTTGAATCAGTATTTCTGGGGGTGCCCAGGCAGCAGTAGACACTAAGCTTCACAGATGGTTCTAGAATCCAGCCAAGGCTGAGAACCACTTTGGGACCACTCCCTCTCCCCAGTTGGGCTTCTAACCCCAGCTGGGACCTCCATTCCTGACCACCTGGTTTCCCTCCAATTTCAACCTGAGGTTCCAGCGATGACCCCTGTCCCACCTTGTGTCACTGCAGTCCATCAGGAAGGACTGATCCGTCAGTCCTTCGGGAGTGACCCCCTGTGTGCAACAACTCTTTTATTTTCCAAGCAAAACTGGGACACGGCACCGGGCAGGAAAGTCCTTGTATTCTCCAAAGACAGTGGGCCCAGGTGAGTTTGGGAGTTCTGATCCTAGCGACCTTGGACAGGAAAAGGAACCCCCAGCATTTCGGTGTGTTTCCCTGCAAATCTGGCGCCATGACATGCACCTCACCTCACTGGGGCTGATGGGAAGACACAATGAGAATCATTAATCAAGTGTGTGACACACAGCAGGTGCTCAAAAAATGGCAATGCTCTTATTAATTTATGGCGAGGGAGCCATTCCAAAAAGAGTTTATATATCAAAAAAGAGTATCTGGGACCATTTCAAGGTTTATGGGGCAAACAAATGAGGCAGAATATTTAAAATCAGAGCCACCCCAGAACATCTCATCACCCAAATTTTGTGTTGGGAACATTGGAACTGGGAGGCAAGACCCAAGGTCAGGCCAGTGGGGGAGCGGCTGGGGCCCGGGGAGGAGAGGAGAGCTCACCTGCAGAGGCGGGCGGAGCCAGTGCTCGGACCTCTCAGGGGGGACCTCGGTCACTGCACTAAGAACTACTGTTCTTCCCACGCAACGTGGCAGGCCTGAAACAGCCCACGTCCTCTCTCAGGAGTCTGGCCATGACTTAGCTGTGTCCTCTGCTTAGAGAGTCACCAGGCTGCCGTCTAGGTGTCCCCAGGGTCCTGCTCAGGTGGAGGCTACCTGCAAGCTCCCTCGGAGGCTGGCAGAATCCACTTCCTGCCGGCAGAGGGTCACCCTCAGCTCCTTTCCACGTGGGTGTCCCCAGCAGCCAACTTCACCCAGCCAGCAAACGGAATCACAGAAGTGACACCCCATCACTTCGGTGACAACAGGTTGATTGCAACAAGTCACAGTCCCACTCACACCACATGGAAGAGACTATCCAAGGGCATGAACGTTAGGATGAGGGATCACAGGGGACCTCGGTCTTTGTTTTTCTTGTTCCACTGGGATAAAATACACAAAACAAAATTTCCCATTTTGAAGAGTACAGGTCGGTGCAATTCAGCACACCCAGACTGTTGTGCGACCACTGCCCCCATCCGTGCCCAGGACTTTCTCATCTTCCCAAACCGAACTGCGTCCCCAATAAGCAGTGGCTGCCCACTCCCCCCACCCCACCTTCTGTCTCTGCATCTGACTCCTCCGCGTAGCTCGTGTGAGTGGGGTCGTGAACACCTGCCCTGCTGGGGCTGCCTGACCTCGCCCAGCACGGTGGGTTCAGCTCGGTGCCACACGCCGGTTTCCCTCTTTTTAAGGCCGAGTAACGTCCATTGCATGTAACACTGGGCCTACCACGGTCCAGCGATGGACACCAGGGTGGCTCCCACCCTCTGACCACTGTGAACGATGCTGCTAGGAACACAGGTGCACAAACAGCGACAGACCCCTGCTTTCGATTTTGTTGGGTACATACCCCGCAGTGGGACAGCTGGTGACATGCTGCCATAGACACTTCTGGGGCCAGTGGGTACCTCTACTGGGCAGAGTGGCTTGGGAGCCTGTCGAGACTCCTGACGGGGATGGAGGGACAACAAAAGGTGCCCAAGTACCCTGCTCCCCTCAGTGGTGCCGTCCCCTCGCCAGAAGGTACAAACGTCACTGTGTTTGCAGCACTGCCCCCCTCAACCAGGGCGCAAGGACACGGACCCCTCCCCAGACCCACCCTTAGAACATGCCAGACTTCCCCGATCGCTCCGCCCTCTAGAGGAGTCTCTTTCTGTCCGGCTGTTTGAGTTCTCCAGGACTGGAGACTCGCTTGCTCTTTCGTGGTATTCGGACGAGCTCACCGTGAAAGCAACAGTCTCTCCAGCACTGCCTGAGGGGCCAAGTGTGGGTGCAACGTGGCAGGGACACCTTCCCCCCCGACCAGAGCTGATGCTGCTGCACCAGGAGGGGACACCTGGGGTTAGGGACGACTCGAAGCCTCTTCCCCAGCCACGAACCCTGCCGTCGCGGGTCAGGGGCAGTCTTGTAGGAAGGAGGCCAGTCCTCTGAGGAGCTCCCTTCCCCAGAGGCCCAGGAAAACGCTGGGGTGAAAACCTCAGGCTGACTCAAAGCGCAGTGGGGCTGTGAGACACGCCCTTCGTGGCAGAGCATGTGGCCGCCGCGACCGGGACACGCTACAGCCCGCAGACCGAGCCCATTCTTTCTGAAACCCTCCCGCAACGCTGCAAGCAGAGTAAGGGGGCTCCTTCCTCCTGTCCCAAAGTAGCACACGAGGAAAGACGGAGGCCAGCCAGTCTGGACAGCCACCCGGAGAGCCTAGCTCTGTGGCAGAGGGCAGGACGGGTGGCATGACGGGAATATGAAGGGGTGCCAGAGAAGCCCCTCTCAGGATCCGTCCCATGTCCCCAGTGAAGGTGACATCAGAGTGGGGCAATGCCAATGACCCCTGCAGGTCTCCAGACAGCCAAAAATATGGTGTTTTATTACGGAGTGACTGCAAATAGGCCATTATCAAATCTCTTCAGTGACAAAGCTCCATGTTGAAAGGAATAAATAAAAATAAGTACATTAAGCACAATAAATCACAGGGCCCTGTCACTGAGGTCCATTATCCCTGGGGGATTACGGGACTGCTTTCCTCCCTGCCTTCCAGCTATTGGATCCTGGTTTTCCCATCATTGTTTTAATACTGCAGCCATTACTCTCCGTGTCACGGAGAGCCTGCTGTTTCTCCGTGGTTCTGGGTGGCAAGGGCATAATTTGTTTTATGATTTGCTTGGGAGGGTAGCTGTTTTATATTCATCTTTAAAAGATACATTCAATAATCGTAGCAATGAGACCCCACTTAAAAAACAAGACCCAGCCCTGTCATTCCTTCCAACATCGATGTGGCCATGGCTGCATCAATGTAGCAACTCCAAAGGCACCCAAGCACCACCAGGAGGGCTCTGCTGCTTTTCTGAGGGGCCCGCATGCCCAATAACAGCTGTCGTCCTGTCCAAGAGCCAGTGAATGCTGCGGAAGGCAGCCGGAGCGGGAGGAAGACGGCAAGGGGCGCGGGGGTTAGCGGTAAGTCGGAATGACCTTGGACAGGTCCTCTGACCTCGGGGCTGAAGCGTTCCCATCTGCCAATTAAGCCAGTAGGTCCGCATGCCTCTGAAAACTGCAAAAGGAATGTGAAGAAGCTTAAGCCGGAGAGCAATGCTTCCTCCGCTGTCTCAACCAGATGGTGACAAGATCAATCTTAGGATAAAACCATCCCACCATGCAACTGTCCCAGACATCTTCCACCAGCTCCTTCTGCCCCCATCCCTGAGAAGCTGTTTTCCAGGACAGCTCACTGAGAACCCTGCAAACAAGGCTGCTCCCCACTCGATCCATCAGAAAGTGGACAGAAGGACGAGTGTGTCAGGACAGACAAAGTGCCACAGCGGGACCCGTGGGAGCTCTTCCCCATCATAAGTGACCGAGCGACAGATCCCCTTCGCTCCAGGCAGGACGCTGCGGACTCCCACGTGCAGTGTGCACGTCTCCATTTCCACCACCACGTCTGAACTTCCGCAGGAAAGGACGCGCTCGGCGATGGGATGCGTCCGAGTGCAGCAGTGCACGAGGCAGCCACGTAACCAACGTGATCCCAGGGCTTTGTCACCCATCCGAGAGGCGCTGACATAAAAACCCGCCCGCCGGTGCCCGACTCTCAAAGTACTCTATAAAGGGCTCAAATTCGGAAAGGGCGAAAAGGAAGCTGCCAGCTCCGTGTCAGAGACGGAGCTGGGTTCTGCGGATCATCAAAGCCCACTGAGCAGCCTCTTGGGAGCGGCATAATTCCTTCCAACCAAGCGATCCCTCCAGCTTTGCAAAATCTGGTGTAACGACCCAATAAATAACACGCAGAGTGAGACGCAGGGCAGCTTTTGGCCTGGAATGCAGGTGGCAGGTGGCAAAGGAGGTAGCTTTGCCTGCAAACAGGACAGCAAGCTGGGAGACAACCCGACCCAGTCACGACAAACCGGGTCCCCCAGGACGAGAGCTCCAGGAAGCAGGACCCTGTCTGTGTCTTGTCCTCCTCAGCCCGGGACCCAGCACCGTGCCTGGCGTGGCGCACAAATCAACAGCTGTGTGTTCGTGAGTGAGTGACCGAAGGAACGGGACGTAGCAAAGCAACTTCAGGGACCTGCAGCCCCTGGAGACTCAGATCCAGTCGGTGAGAATCATGTGAAGATCTCTTTAACAGCAGAGCCCTGAGCATCTCAAAGATTCCAGGTAGATGTACAACTGTTCCAGCTGGATATATCCCACGCCGTATGTAAAAGGAAGTGAAAGCCCCACCTTCAACCCTTTCAATGTTGGTGTGAGGGTTCTGAGCGTTCTTTTCTTGTGTTTTGCAGCTTCCTTTCTTACCACTGCAAGTTATTGGCCGGGCAAAAGAGAAACACATTCTGAAAACGTTCTTAGCCTCTGCCCCAGTGAGCCTCTTCTGAATATCAAATACTCATGAAAACAAAACAATAAAACTCCATGAAAGATGCAAGAGTTGGGATGGATATCTCAGGACATACAGCCACCTGGTGCCACAGGGCAGCAGGGAGTGGCCAGCGAGTCAGGTAAGGCAGATGACCAGCATTCTCAGACACAGAGGGGGCACGGTGCCACCCTAAGGGTGGCACGCCCCTCGTAACCTACTCCATGTCTCCAGCAGGTCAAACACGCACCTGCCGGACCCACTGCTCAGGTCAACACTCGCACTTCCCAAAGGGCTTTTAATTCCAAAATCGCGCAGCGTATGCCACGTGCCAGCTCCAAATGCCCCTTAGACACCACGTACCAGGAAGAAGAGACCTCTAATGTCCTCAGGGCGTTCTGCCATCACCCAGGGGATATACTGTATTTTCTAGAGTGCTTCCTCATGTAACTGTGTTTGATCCTTACTCTGAAGGTGCGAACAGCTGATGGACCTTGAAGGAGGAAAAGTAAAACTTAGGGCATTATGAATTGAATTGTGTCCCTCCCAAAAAAGACATGTGGAAGTCCTACCCCACCCCAGGACCTCAGAATGTGACCATCTTTGGAGAGAGGGTCTTTGCAGAGGACTCAAGGTAAACTGAGGTCAGTAAGGTGGGTCCTAATCCACTATGACTGGTGTCCTGACAGAAAGGGGAAATTTGCACACAACAACATGTACAGAGGGAAGACAGGCAGGCATGTGGCTGGAGGGATGCATCTCTAAGCCAAAGAGAGGCAAGGGTTGCCGGTAAACACCAGAAGTCAGAAGGGGAAAGGTGGGACTCCCTGCCCTGAGCCATGAGAGAGACCACGGGCCAGCTGACACCATGGGACTGCTTGATCTGGGACTTCCGGCCTCCAGAACGGTGAAAGAAGACACTCACTCTATAGTGCTTTGTTACAGCAGCTGCAGGAAACTAATACAGAGGAGGTAAGTGCTACCCAAGGTACAGTACGCACCTAGCAGGACACTGTGCTCTGCAAAACGTCTATCGCCCGGGCCCCCCTCACTGCTCGCATGAGGGCCGTCTCTAAGGCAGCTAACAGAACCCGCACGCGTGCATGACGAGCTACACTGTGCGGATGGATTTTTTAAACCTTCGCCTCCCTCCGGGTACCATACGTGCACTTGAACCCCGTCTGGCAGCAAACAGCAACTGCAATTCAGGAACTGCAATTTCAGGACTGTAGGTAAGCCGCGTTTGGGTGGGGGAGCTTCCGTTTCGCCACGCAAAGACTACAGTTTGACAAGCCGCTGGCTCCTCCCCGCATCTTCTCGGCCGCTCCATTATAGACAGTGACAGACCAGACGATGAACACACGAGCCACATTACAGCAATAATTAACGCAGGGGCGAGGACAGCGACACCGGCCTGGCAAAGCAGGAGAATGGACAAGTTTGTCACAGTCAGGAGATGAGCTCTGGGTGGGGATGGAAAGTGGTTTCTCACCACCCCCCCTCAGTGGCCCTTCAGGGAGCTGGGTTGGATTGACTCCCCAAGCCCCAAACTTGCCAACTTAGGACCCTAAGACACAAAACACAGGGTGACAGGATCCTCGCCACACACACCAGCCCTGGGACGAGCAGAGCTCAGCAGAGCCCCGGCCCAGATAAGCCACCGCTCCCGTAGAGAATCCACGCCTTGGCGTCCTGGAAGTATCCCGCCTTGGGGCAGCCTCTGACCCCGTCCCTAATCCTCCAAAAAAAGTCATAAAACTCATTTCCCAACCAAAGGCCACCCCCAGGGTATCTCATAGAAGTTGTTACTGGAACAGCTGTGGCAGCGCTGGGCTGAAGGAGGCGGAAGGCCTTGACTTTTGGCAAACACACAGCCTGTTTTTACGTCTACATTTCTGTCTTCTCTCTCCTCCTATTAAAGGGAAGAGCGCACCCAAACAGCCACCACGTCAGACCTACCCTCCTGAAAGGGTGCGTCTGCCTTCGCGTAAGCGAATCCGCTACTAATTTGTATCCCAGACAAGGTTTGGACGTGAATGTGGTTTTTCAAAATCTAACCCATTCACAGCATTACAACGACAGATGGTTGTTATAGGCTGAACTGGGTCCCCACCCCCAAATTCAGGTGCTGAAGCCCTAACCCCCGGTAGCCCGTGTGACTGTATTTGCACGCAGGGTCTTTAAAGAAGTGATGGAGGTTAAACGACGGGCCCTAGTCCCATCTGACCGGTGTCCTCGTAAAGAGAGACTGCTGGAAGACAGGAGCAGAGGGAGGACCATGAAGACACCGGGAGAAGACAGTGGTCTACAAGCCCAGAGGGGCCTCAGGAAGAAACGACCCCACTCCACCTGGAGCTTGGACTTCCAGCCTCCAGAACCGGGAGACTACGAGTCTCTGTTAAGCCACCCAGGCCGTGCGTGGTGCTTCCTCACGGCAGCCCGAGTAGGTAACACCGATGGAGTTCTACAATTCTTAACTTCTTTTTCTTAATTGTATAACTAATGGTCTTTTATTTTTTATTTTTTTGGAAGGAAGGAAGGAAGGGCAACTACACTAAATTAGGATTTTTTTTTTCTGGCATTTCCTTAAAAGCCTTGAAATTACCAAAGCAAGGAACAGAAGGTGTCACTGGTGTCATGGGGCCAATGGGCAGAGGGGCATTGTAACGAAGTGTCTGGCTGCTGGTGTGCACTGGGGAACTACATCAGGAGAATAAAAGGCTTTTGGAGAAGAGACCTGGGATCTGCCTGATTAAGATTTCAAGCTCTTGAGGTCACTCTTCCTACTGAGCACGCTGGGGCTTTCTGTTTGCCCAGCTCCTCTTCAGGAATCACCCCTCCCCCACTCCCCATGCAATTCCAATGGGACTGGTCCCTTCTCCCCCCACCAGCCCCACAGCAGTGAGCTCAGCCCTTCTAACCCTTCTAACCAGGTCATGGCCAGGACTTTTATCAGCTCTATTGGGGACAAGGTGCTCTCCCTTCAGCTGTGATGGCGAGACAGGTAGGATGTAAACCGGGGGCCCCTGGGGGCCATCTCTGCCATCCACAGGGATAGTCTGCCTGAGAATGACGCCAAGACAAAAGAAAGCAGAGACAAGAGACAATGTGACAACTTGAGGATGACACCTGAGGACCTGGGCCCAGCACTGAGCAGATAAAGTCCAATTCTGATTTTTAATTTAACATCAGTGTGACATGGATTTCCACCATTTATAACTGAAACTGCCCTGCGACACTCCGGTATGCATGAACCCATGTCTAGCTACATATATAAAAGTCTCTCACAATTTAAAAGTATGTTTACGTTTTACGAAAACCCCATATAATTTCTAGGGTGCTTAATCAAAAGTGAAATGTATGAGCTTTAGGAGGCATTGATGCCCTTGAAATTCCATGGAAACAAAAATATTTAGGTGTATAATGAGTCTATGGCAGAAAACAACTTACGAATTGCTCACTCCAAACTTCAGCATCTCAGGGGGAAGTATAGTGCGATGATCTCCAAATTCCATCTGAATTCTGAAACCTGAAAAACTTGTACCGCCCTGCCTATTTTTAGGCTGACATCTACAGTTGTCATTATAAACTGAATCACTTTTGAAGGACATAATTTTCAGCATGTTATGAACAATGAACACTTTAAAATAAAATCTCTCATCACACTTTTAAATGGGATCTAGCAGTCTGATACCCATCGTGTTCATTTTAAAAATTCAAGAACGAGTTATTCTTTTCAAGACCTGAAAATTTCCTGTCACTACTTACTTAGCATGAGGAAGGGGCCCAAAGGCTGTTTCTGACACTAAGTTTAAACAGGGAAAAGGGTGTGGAAAGGGGCAGCCAGGAGGGAGTGCCCGGACCCAAAGGCTCCCACACATCTTTCAAACAGTTCCTTTGTTTGGTGCCCCTTGAGGTGTTTATACCCAGAGCAACAGACCAGCCTGAGGACAGCACTGGGACGAGACGTGCCTTTATGAGACGGGAAAGGGAGACTGGGAAGGGACCTGGTGGGGGTGGACGTGGGCCAATCAATTTTGGGGCAGGGTCTGTAGGTGAGGCCAAAATCTGGAAACTGATTCCCTTAAAACTGTCCACACCCTCAGACTCCATGGAAAGCCTTCCAGAACCCCCACGGGTCGGTCTATTCCAGTGTCAATGCCTGGGTTAGCAGATTATGGGACAGAGATTAAGAGTCAGAACTGGGTTCCACTCTCTGGCGTTACCACGTGGGCTAACAACCACCTCCCTGAACCGCAGTGTCCTCACCTGTGACATGAAACTGCTCAGCTCGGAGGGTTGCAGTGAGGATCAGAAGCCATCATACAGGCAGAGTGCATGTCCTAAGCATGTAAGAGGCACTCCGCAATGGTAACCACGTTACCACCACTCTTACCGTAACTGTTATTTTAGAAACTGTCCATCACAACTTGCCAAGGAGGAGTCCTTTCCCATAGCATTCATTGGCCCTCATCTCCCCTGCCTGTCAGAGCCCAAATTTCCAATGAGAGGTGCAAAGGAGACAGGAAGCTCCTGAGAAATGGCCACAGGGCATTCATGGGCCAGCATGTGCCTTGGCCGCAGGGCCTCTGCACACTTCCGGAGCCCTCTGGGCAGAGCCAGAAAGAGAAAGATGGTGGCCTCCTCGTCATTCCCAGGAGTCACTGGCTTTCTTAGTTTCCCAAGTACAACCACCACAAGGGGTGGAGAGCAAGTTGTGGGGAAGAGGGAAGAAAAAAACAGAGAAGCTCTAAATAATAACGATTACAACAGCTTATACTGAGTGCTTCCTGTGTACCAGCACTGCTCTCAGCATTACACACCCATTAACAGACTTCATGGGCTCAATAATGCCATTTCAACAGGAGTTAGAAACAAACCGAAGCAGAAGAAAGTGGAAAATGTCAAAAAGTAAGACCCAGAGAATGCATTCCTTCATGTGTATTAAGTCAGAGCACCCCTGGGAAGGCAGCAGGGCTTCCTGAACCACGCAACCAACGCCCATGCCAAGTGCAAGGTCATAAAGTTTTGCTGGTGCCCGAATCACACAAACCCTCCGAGAAGCCGCGGGTTCACCCATCACTCCCCTGCGATTCGCTCAGCAAACCCATTCATGCAGCGCCAAGGCCTGGCTTACAAGAGCAGTGTAATAAAAACCCAAATGGACCTCACAAATTCTAGAGGCAGTACTAAATATCCCAACATAAACACGTGGATACCCAGAGATAAGCCTCTGGGCACTGGGGCTGGGCTTCTAGAAAACGTAGCCAATCCTCCCTAGCCACTCCTCCTCCCTGTCTCATTTCTCAATCAATTATAACTGCCGTTCCGCAACAGGTTCTCTAAAGAATGCGGAATGGTACTGAGCCTCGTAAACAGATACCACGCCCAAGGCTCCGTCAGCGTTTGGGACCTACTGCTCAGCCAGAAAGAATCAAACGCCTGAGGCATAAGGCCTCTGTGCCCGGG